>ML518525.1:1243-25902 GCA_005239535.1 Nicotiana rustica
GCACGAGGGGACATTCCGTGCCGAGTGATTGTGAGGCTATGCACGAGGGGACATGTCGTGCCTTTTGTTGTTCATTATCTGTTTGAGAAGTTAAATTCATGCCTTTATTTTTACATTTCAGTTATTACCTTGTTCTACCGTATTAGCATTTTGTTGCCCCTTTAACCCCCCAGCATGTTCTCCCCGTATCTGTCTTACTTGCTTACTTCCGTCGATATTCTCCTGTTATTATATAGAATTGCACAGGTACATATATTGTTGTCGGTCCTAGCCTCGTCACTACTTCGTCGAGGTTAGGCTCGGCACTTACTCAGTACATGGGGTCGGTTGTACTGATGTTACACTTGCACTTCTTTATGTTGTGCAAACGACGCAGCCGGACCCGGTGGTCACTGACGGTCGAAGCTTTTCATCAGTTCATACAGGAGACATCGAGGTAGACCCGCAGAAGTTCGTGGGCCTTGGCATCACCTTCTACCCTTCACTTTCAGCTCTGTCTTATCTTATAGTTCAAAGACAGTCATATGTACTTATTTTCAGACCTTTGTTTTAGTAATCTCTTAGACAGTTCGTGAGTATGTGACACCAGTTCTGGGTTTGTATATGGGTTTTATTTCGAAGTTGCTATATTATTTTTGGTAATTTGTTAACCTTCATATTGTGGGTCATCGATGCCTTAATTATCTTGTTCGCTTTAGTTGTTAATGAGTTTTATTTAGTTTAAATGTTGGCTTCTCTAGTGGGTTCAACGTTAGACGCAGTCATGGCCCGAAGGTGGGATTTCGGGTCGTGACAGTATCAATTTGAAAGTTGATTTCCTAAGAATTCCCTTAAAATCATCCACCACTATGTTTGAACAATACTTGCATGGACTGTATACTTTCACCTGAAAAACAAATTGTGGTACACTCACCATGATGTCCGCGCAGAGTGGAAGAAAACTTTCATCATGTTCTACTCCTCCATAGGATTTTCCATGCACAACTTCAGGAATTATTTTATCAGAAGACATTGCACTTGTTGGAATGCCATCCTCATTCTCCATAAAGAATTTATCAAGATATAGATCCGGAATAGGCTTAGGTTCCATGTAAAATTAAGCAAGATGCATATCTTCATAGGTTTCAAATTCAATTTGTCGTTGAATATAGCCATTATCAAGAGAAGTTACAACAATGTACCTTTCAGAACTTTCATCGAACAGTTGGACAACACTGCTCATAGGAGTTGTAGCTTATGCATCTGGTATTTCTGTTGGAGGCTTTCTAGCATCATCATCACTAGCTGGATTGTCCAAATCACCAGTAGCTAAGCAGTCAGCTCTATCAAAAGCATCGAGGCTATTGCTCAGAGGCCAAGGCAGCCTGTTGGGCATTAGGAGGGACAAGAATTATGCTCCACCTAATTTGCAAAAGTCCATTTCTGAAAGTGCATAACCAACTTTTCTATAAAATGTTTACATTCAAAGATCTGATCATTGCGGTAAAGCCAATCAAACCAAGTGAGTGCAACTCCGTTGAGGTAGAACGAAGCAGGAGAAGCCAATAGTCCTTGGTAATATGACAAAAGTTGAAGTACCACTCCGCCTGATAAATTACTGGGTTCCCGCTAGTGAATAGATCTAAAATCACCATTGCCTCTGAAGAATCTACCATAGAGTACGAGCAATGAAAGAACCAATGTAACAACTTCAAAATACTGATTATAGTGATAGTAGTATTGTCACGACCCAAGTTAGGATCATAACCGGCACTTAGGAGCAAATTCCCCCAAGTAAGCCTTATTGGTGTGTTACAGAAAATCGGACAAAGTTTCTCCTGTTTTTGGACTATCCCAAAAAGTTTTCAATGTCAAGTCAACGACCAAACATCCTAATATCAATTCAAACAACAATAAGTTTATCAATTAACCAAAATAAATATCTACCATTAATAGTCCACCTATTAACAACTAGAAATTCTATATTATCTTCAACTTTGATAAGAATGAGCGATACTCAACATAAGTCTATAATAACAAAAGAATACTCATGACACTAAAAGAATAACTATGGAGCGACTCTAAGAGTTCAAAGAAAAGACCATAACCATGAATTAAATCTCCACCCACACGAACAAGTGTGTGGCTCACTAATAACTATAAATCTGTCACTCTAATTAACGAAATTCTCGTCCGCGTCAACTGCTGTCTCGAAATTTTTTTTAGTGGAGAATGAGTCACTAGCTCAACGAGTAATAAAATTTAACCACAAGCGTTGACAAGTCAGAAAACATGCTAGTATATATATTAAACAGAAAATATCATAAGAATGCCCTTTCAGAAACAATAAACAATAATCAGTCTTATCATATTTTTCATGTAATATAAATCAATTGATAATTCGGTAATAAGCTCGATAAAAACTGTGTAATATCAATATTCATGTTTGGGAGGTTTCAATAAACGGATCATGTAATCGATATAACTGTGGACTTCTTCGCATGAAGTCAAATATAATGGTAGTCCCTACTCGAGGGAAATCAATAACGGTATGCTAGTTCTACCTTTCCACTAGCGAGTGTCGTAACGGTAATCGATAATTACAAGGTGCACCAGGTCTAACGAACCCCCCCGTAGCTACGAGATCCTTCATAGTCTAATCCCATTTATACTTGTCTCTGTAATCTGTATATACTCATATGAAAATATTTTAAAACAATATAGGGCATTCCGGTTCTTATCAAATCATATAATTTCATTTTGAGAACCGTAAATTCAAGTAACGGTAAAACATATCTAGTGACAACAAGAATATTTAAAAAACCCGGTAATCATCTCAAATAACAATATCAGTATCATATCGAGTAAAAGACTTGTCCCGCATGCAACTCAAAATAATCAGTAACATATTCATATTAAGAATCATGTGTAAATCATGCAAGTTATGGAAAAACAAATTACGGTAAGATTACTACTCACAATACTCATCTGAAATACCAAATTCATCACCTCGAGCGATCCGTACGACTTTTTTAATCAATCTATAACCACATCAACATCGATCTCGTGTTAATTGCCTCATTTAGGCTAAATTCATCACTAATTTAGAATACCAAATCCTCCGAATTTACTTTTTGGCTCTTAATTCGTCGAATTATATTTACCCAATAATTTCTCTTATTCTACTTGAAATATCAAGACCCAATTCAGTATCCCAACTCACAGGTATAAAATTCCATTATAATGTTTTTCTTCAATATCACTAATATTAGTAGCAATCATATTTGGTTACCAATCACTAACGAAACGAAAAAGTTTCTAAACGAATGTCCTTTTTCTTTATTGGTATATACACAAATATATAAGTTTACAACCTCAACATATACTATATTCACCAATTCATGAAAAATTCCATGGACTCTATTATTCCATAAATATTAATTCTTCAACTAACTCTCAACCCCAACTCTATAGCCACGGAATTTATGAATCAAATCTATGAATTAAATTTAGAAATTTACCTTCTTCTCTGTTTAGTTAGATTTCTGTATTGAATACTTGTGGTCCTTTTCAATGGCAGGAAATTAATACCTCACGTTTCCTTTGATTCTCAAAAGTGGCTGACAAGGATTTTTCTTTTTTTTTCTATTGTCTTGAATGCTTCTGCCGAAGCTTAATGCTTCTAAGCCTAGGCTTTTGCCTTTTTGTGCCTCCTGGGCTTTGGCCCTAATCCCCCTTTTTTGTTTTTTTGTTCATTGTAATTGGTTTGCTAAAATGACCAATATTCCCTTTTCTTAAAATAAATTATGAGATATTACAAGTATCTAACGATAACAACTCAAAAGAAGCAGAACAATATTAATGAAAATATGAAATTCAGGAGCAAAGTAAGATGAGAGAAATGAAAGAAGGGGATGAGAAGATAGATTGAAGAAAGGGGTGAGAAACTCAGAATTGCCTTGGCACATAATTCACGATAGCCTCTGAATGTGATACCCAGTGTTATTTAATGACAATACAAAGTGCCCTCAGCCTGAATCCCAAATTAACCTTTGTGAAGGCCTGGCCCAAATTATTCTTCTAAGCCTAAGATCCATTTGTGTGGCAGTGGTATTAATGGCATGGGATTGATTCATAACATAATCTTCCTAGCCTGTACTAAAGTTCCTTTTCTATTGCTGTAGGAAAAATAAAAATATTTTTGCAATTTGCCTGCGCTTGTAATTTTCCTCAGAATTCCATTCTCTAGTATATAAATGTTTTCACCTCAACATATGCATTTACTTGGGGGGAGGGGGGAGGGGGAGTTAGTAAGGAGGTGAAGATTTGAAACTTCCGTAGAGGATGTGAAGTGATGTAAAAGTGGATTTTCCTACAATGGAAATAGTGATAGAACTTTATCGAGGACAGCCCGGTGCACAAGGCATCCCACGTTCACGCAGAATTCGCAGAAGATCCAACCCTAATAGGATTAATGTAGATCCCCTACCTAATTATACAAGCATTAGTGATTGGTTCCACCACTCAAACCCAAAATAATTACACGAAGATAAATTTACCGTTACTCCAAGGTTTCCTTCGGGAACTTAATCAAATGAAAAAAAAAGTTGTTTTCACTTGAGTATTCCCACACTCAACTTCAAATACAATGAGGTTTGGAGCTGGATTACATAATGTATCAGGGATTACATCATAGTTGTATAGTTGATCAAATGAGACCAGCATTCAAATCCTAATGGAGGGAAAAAGAGCCAAAAATGATTCATTGCAAAAAATGAAGAGGAAGAGGAGGTTTGTACGGGGTCAGTCTAGGATCAGGTGGGGAGCTTTGTCTAGGGATAATGCGCGGGAGTTAGAGGGGCGGATGACGATTATGGGTGCTTGGAAGAGTGGTGGGGATGCTCGGTCTATGTGGACGGCGACGACGGACTGTATAAGGGAGGCAGCGAGAGAGGTGTTGAGAGTTTCGAAAGATTACTCTGGCGGGCACCGAGGCGACTGGTGGTGGAATGGCGTGGCCCAAGGTGAAGAGGAAGCCAAGAAAGCGGCTTACATCAAGTTAGTAGAGAGCACCGACATCAGAGGAGAGCGAACAGAGAAAGATATAAGGAGGCTAGGAAGGAGGCGAAATTAGCAGTCACAGAGCCTAAGACTGTTGTATTTGGTCGGCTGTATGAGGAACTTTGGGGCAAAGGTGGGGACAAAAAGTTATTTCGGTTGGCCGAAGTGAGAGAGAAGAAGGCTCGCCACCTGGATGAAGTGAGGTGCATCAAAGACGATGACGATCGAGTATTGATAGAAGAGACCCTAATTAGGCAAAGATGGAAGTCGTACTTTCATAGACTTCTGAATGAAGAGGGGGATGGAAACATCCTGTTAGGGCAATTGCGGCACTCCGAGAGCCACCGCGACTTTAGGTATTGTAGGCGCATTAAGGTTGAGGAGGTCGTGGGTGCGATGGGTAAGATGAGTCAGAGCAAAGAGATCGGACGAGACGAGATTCCAGTATGAGTTTTGGAGATATGCGGGTAGATCATGCTTGGAGTGGCTAACTGGGTTGTTTAATGTTATCTTGAAGACGAAGAGGAAGCCCATTGAGTAGCGGTGGAGTACAATGGTTCCGGTGTATAAGAACAAAGGTGATATCCTGAATTGTAACAACTATAGGGGGTATCAAGTTACTAAGTCATACCATGAAAAATTGGAAAATGGTGGTGGAAGGGAGGATAAGGAGGGCGGTGTCTATATCGGAAAACCAGTTCGGGTTCATGACGAGTCGTTCTACTACGGAAGCTATTCACCTTATCAGGAGGTTGGTGGAACAATACAAATATAGGAAGATGGATTTGCATATGGTGTTTATTGATCTAGAGAAGGCGTATGACAAGGTGTAGACATATAAAATTTATTGGGTCTAATCCATACAAAATTTTGATTAAATTCGATTGGGTTAAATAATTAATTTGGGCTTTACAAGTTAAATTAGTCCATTTTATTATTTTCGAGCCCAAGGTTCATTTCATCTTAAGGCCCAAATTCATGCCATGTGTCAAGTGACATGGCATATCTAGTCAAACTCCAAGCCAATTTGATGGGTCGAGCCCACCATGGACAATGTTCTTTGATGGGTCTGCACGTCGTAATAGTGCGGGGGCAGGAGTTGTGTTGATCTCTCCAGAAAGACATGTCTTGCTGGTTGATCGTTCCTTTATTTTAGGTGAAACATGTTCCAACAATTCCGCAGAGTACCAAGCTTTGATCATCGGTCTCGGAATGGCATTAGACATGAAGAATCTACAATTGAAAATCTACGGCGACTCTAAGCTGATCGTTAACCAACTGTTGGGGAGTTACAAGGTAAAGAAGGAAGATCTTTTGCCATACCACCAATATGCTTCTTGTTTACTCGAAAGATTCGACCAAGTGTTCTTAAACCACGTCCCAAGAGAAGAAAATCGCATGGCTGATGCTTTGGCTAACTTTGCCACAACGATGGAACTTGGAGAATGAGTCAATAAAGGTACATATGTGTCATCGATGGGTCATTCCTAGACTTCTTGATCTTCAAATCAACAAAAGCCATCATACGTCCATTCGGGTGATTGAAGAGGAGGATTGGAGGAAACCATTGATAGAATACCTTGAACATGGAAAGTTACCTGAGGATCCGCGACAAAGAACAGACATCAAGCGAAAGGCACCACGATTCATCTTCTACAAGAGGACATTATTTCGCCGCTCCTTTGAAGGATTATTCTTGCGATGTCTTGACAAAGAAAAAGCCTGCCAAGCGATGGAGGAAGCATATTCTGGCTCATGTGGAGCACACCAATCTGGTCCAAAGCTCCATTTTCGCATCGAGAGGATGGGCTACTACTGGAAAAAAATGGTGAAGGATTGCATGGATCATTCCAAAAGATGTCAAGCGTGTCAATTTCATGCCAACTACATCTACTGCCCTCCAGAGCCTTTTCATCCAACTGTAGCTTCATGGACTTTTGGTTCATGGGGACTTGACATTGCTGGACCGCTTCCAAAGTCATCAAAGGGACATATTTACATATTGGCCGCTACAGACTACTTCTCTAGATGGGCCGAAGCTGTTCCACTCAAGGAGGTGAAAAAGGAGACTGTTGTCGATTTTATCAAATCATATATAATTTTTAGGTACGACATACCAAGATACATAATCACTGATAATGGAACGCTATTTGACAACAAGCTCGTAAAGAGTCTGTGCGAGAAGTTCGGCTACAAGCAACATAAGTCTTCAATGTATAATGCACCCGCCAACGGCCTTGCTGAAGATTTTAATAAGACGCTTGGTAACCTTTTGAAGAAAATTCTTGTAAAGAATAAGAGTGTCATGACCCAAATTCCCAACTGTAGGGATCGTAATGGCTCCTAACATCATACTCGCTAGGCAAGACAATGTTAGAGGGTTCAACATTTAAAACAATTAAAACATATACGAAACTTAATGTAATCCAATAAGTGATGTCAAAATAATAATAATTGAAATAGTATACTATACTGTGAAACTAATACTAATCTCCATCTACCCAGGGTTTGGAGTCACAATTCAGGAACTACTAAGAATGTCTGCAAGCATTTGGCTGAAAGAAAATATATAATTATTTGAAATAAATAAACAGGAACTGAATGATAATGAAGAGACTCCAGGAATCTGCGGACATCGGCAGATCTATCTCGTGTCTCCGTGAGAACAATCAGCTACAACTCTATCTCAGTTTGGACCTAGACCTGGATCTGCACAAGAAATGTAGAGTGCAATATCAGTAAAACCGACCCCATGCACTGGTAAGTGCCGAGCCTAACCTCAACGAGGTAGCGACGAGGCTACGACGGTGCATTTATAATATAACCTGTATACAGTATATAATAAAGCCAAAAAGGAAATTCTAAACCAAATGAAACAGTAACTTGCAATAATTAAATAATTGACTTTCTATCTTTCCAGAACTTAGCTACACCCAATCCTTACGAGAATTTCCATGTTACAGATAAAAATCACGGTTGGAGCAGAATATGTAAACAACAAAATAAAGCAGTGTGCATTCCGATTTCATCATATAACCAGTAATAACATGAAAATCCTCCCTTATTACTCCTTTTTTGGTCGTGCAACCCGATCCTACCTGTCCGTCCTTATTACTCCTCAATATATATATCACACTTATTCCTCCTATTGCGGCGTGCAACCCGATCCCAACAGACAATCACAGTTCACCCTTATTCCTCCTCAATATACCACCCTTATTCCTCCTGTTGCGGCGCGCAACCCGATCCCACAATATCAGTACCAATCACACAATAATAATAAGTGTTTCACAATTTAAATCACAATCCTCCACAATATTTATGTCTTAACCAATGCAAATGGAAATCTATTCAATTATTAACCTTCACCGATTTATACTACACATCAAGACCAACTAAAATATAATATGAAACCCCGACAACCAACTTAAACCAATAATGTAACACAGTGAAACCACGGAAAAACAAATAATCTTGCAAATAAGTAACAACAACTATCAGGAAGCAATTAGACATAGAAGAATCAATAAGCATGAAATAGTTAAAACAGGAAGATAATAAATTAAGAATGGGGAAGGGAACAGGTTAAACAAGTAATTTGACGGCGCACAAGTACTCTTCACCTCACCTATACGCCAAACACATGCCATTTCACATAGCAATTAAGTTGGGGATTCATAATCCCTCAAGTCAAGGTTAGACCAAATACTTACCTCGATTTCGCAGGCCACTCATTGCTCAATTATCGTTTTTCCTTTAGAATTCACCTCCAACCCACTCGTATCTAATCATAATTAGTTTATCATCAATTATTGCTAAAGGAATTAACTTTAATGCATAATCATGGTTTTCCTAAGTTTTCCCAACAAGAGACAAAAATCGACCCCGAGCCCGCTTGGTCAAAACTCGAGGTTCGAACCAAAACTTGTTTACTCATTCTCCCCCAAGACTGGATATACAATTGGTTTTGGAATCCGACCTCAATTCGAGGTCTAAATTCCCGAATTTTGAAATTCCTAAGTTCTACCCAAAAATCCCTAATTCTACCATGAAAATTCTAGTCTAGGTTGAAATCTTGATAAAAGTTGTAAAATATCGAAAGGAATTAGTTAGGAATCACTTACCTATGATTTGGAGAAGTTTTGGTCTTTAGAAAATCGCCTTTTGAGGCTTAGGGTTCAAAAAATTGAAGAATGAATGAAAAATCCTGTCTAAGTCCTATCTTATCAGCTGCATATGTCGTAATTGCGACTGGAACTTCGCTAAGCTCGCAAATGCGAGATGGGTATCGCAAATGCGAACCCTTCACGTTTCTACTGCCTTCGCATTTGCGACCACTGGTCTTCTTGGGCAATCTTCGCAATTGCGAAGGGAATCTCGCATTTGCGAGAATTAAGTTGGCTCAGGTCCCTCGCAATTGCGATGAAAACTATCGCATTTGCCATGACTGCCTACATCGCATTTGCGAAGCCTGATCTCGAAATTGCGAGATCATAGGCCTGCTACAGACACCAGATGCACCAGCTATATTTTCTAAGTTCTAAACACTCCGTAGCCTATCTAAAGCTCACCCGAGCCCTCGTGGTTCCAAACCAAAGATGCATGCAAGTCTAAACTCATGAATTTCTCAAGAACACTTCAAATTCACTAACTTCTCAACCGGACGTCCGAATCACGTAAAATCAACTACGATTTCCACCAAATTTCACAAATATTACTTAAACATTATAATAAACCTGTACCGAGCTCCGGAACCAAAATACGGGCCCGATACCAACGGGTTCAAACAACAATCAATTTCTTTATTTCCTTTAATAGTTCAGTATAACAATTTTCTTCAAAAATTTATTTCTCGAGCCAGGGACCTCCTAATTCGATTCCGAGCATACGCCCAAGTCCCATATTTTACTACGGACCTACCGGGACCGTCGAAACACGGGTCCGTGTCCGTTTACTCAAAAAATTGACAAAAGTTAACTAAATATCAAATTTAAATCTCAAAATTCATTATTTCATATAATTTCACATAAAGGCTTTTTGGATTCATGCCCGGGATACACACGCAAATCGAGGTGATTAAAAACAACATTTTAAGGCTAAGAAGCCCGGAATAGGGTCTTAAATCTTAAGATGACCCTTTAGGTCATCACAATCTCCACCTCTAAAACAAACGTTCATCCTCGAACGAACATAGAAAAGTACCTGAACTGGCGAAGAAGTGGGGATATCTACTCCGCATGTCCGAGTCGAACTGCCAAGTAGCTGCCTCAACAGGCTGACCTCTCCATTGCATTCGAACTGAAGGATATCTCTTTGACCTCAGTTGTCGAACCTGCCGGTCTAGAATGGCTACCGGCTCCTCCTCATAAGTCAAATCCTTGTCCAATTGGACAGAGCTGAAATCTAACATGTGGGACGGGTCTCCATGATATTTTCGGAGCATATATACATGAAATACCGGATGAACTGAGGATAACCCTGGAGGCAACACAAGTCTATAAGCTACCTCCCTCACTCTATCAAGAATTTCATATGGCCCGATATACATAGGGCTCAACTTTCCCTTTTTCCCAAATCACATAACACCCTTCATGGGCGATACCCTAAGTAATACCATTTTTCCGACCATGAATGACACATCACGAACTCTACGGTTGGCATAACTCTTTTGCTTGGACTGAGCTGTACGAAGTCAATCTTGTATAATCTTGACCTTTTCCAAGGCCTCCTGAACTATGTTTGTACCCAATAACCGAGCCTCTCCTGGCTCAAACCATCCAACTGGCGATCTGCACCATCTACCATATAATGCCTCGTAGGGAGACATCTGAATGCTTGATTGGTAGGTATTATTGTAGGCAAACTCCTCTAACGGCAAAAACTGACTCCAAGAACCTCCAAAGTCAATAACACAGGCGCGAAGCATGTCCTCCAAGATCTGAATAGTACGCTCGGACTGCCCGTCCATCTGAGGATGAAATCTGTTGCTCAACTCAACCCGCGTACCCAACTCACGCTGAACTGCCCTCCAAAAGTGCGAGGTAAAATGCGTACCTCGATCAGAAATGATAGACACAGGCACACCGTGAAGGCGAACGATCTCTCAAATATATATCTCTGCCAACCGCTCCGAGGTATAAGTACTTTCCATCAGAATGAAGTGTATTGATTTAGTCAGCCTATCCACAATAACCCATACATCGTCGAACTTCCTCTGAGTCCGTGGGAGCCCAACAACAAAGTCCATAATGATACGCCCCCACTTCCACTCAGGAATCTCTATCTGCCGAAGCAAACCACCAGGTCTCTGATGCTCATACTTCACATGCTGAAAATTCAAGAACCGAGCCACATAAGCAACAATATCCTTCTTCATCCTTCACCACCAATAATGCTTCCGCAATTCTTGGTACATCTTGGCAGCACCCGGGTGAATAGAATACTTAGAACTATGAGCCTCCTCAAGGATCAACTTACGAAGCCCATCTACATTAGGCACATACACTCGACCCTGCATCCTCAAAATACCGTCATCTCCAACTGTGACTTTCTTGGCACCACCGTGCCGAACTGTGTCCCTAAGGACCATCAAATGCGGGTCATCATCCTGCCGATTTCAGATATGCTGAAATAAAGAAGACCGAGCGACTGTACAAGCTGACACCTGGCTGGGAGAAATATCCAACCTCACGAACTGATTAGCCAAAGTCTGAATGTCTGAAGCTAGAGGTCTCTCACCGTCTGGAATGAATGTCAGGCTGCCCATACTCATTGCCTTCCTACTCAAGGCATCGGCCACCACATTAGCCTTCCCTGTATGATACAATATAGTGACATCATAGTCTTCCAATAACTCTAACTATCTCCTCTGCCTCAAATTGAGATCATTTTGCTTGAACAAGTACCGAAGGCTGCGATGATCCGTGAAAACCTCACGCGGAACTCCATAAAGATAGTGCCTCAAAATCTTCAATGCGTGAACAATGGATGCCAACTCTAAATCATGGACATGATAATTTTTCTCATGAACCTTCAACTTCCGAGAAACATATGCAATCACCCTGCCTTCCTGCATCAATACCGCTTCGAGCCCAACACGGGAGGCATCACAATATACCGTGAAAGATCATGAACCTGATGGCAATACCATCACCGGTGCTGAATGCAAGGCTTTTTTGAGCTTTTAAAAGCTCGCCTCACACTTGTTGGACCATTTGAATAGGGCACCTTTCTGAGTCAATTTAGTCATTGGTGCTTCTATAGATGAAAACCCACAAAACGACGGTAATAACCTGCCAAACCCAAGAAACTTCTGATCTCCGTGGTTGAAGTGGGTCTATCCCAGTTCTTGACTGCCTCTATCTTCTTAGGATCTACCTAAATACCTTTTACTGATACAACGTGACCCAAGAAAGCTTCTGAATCCCACCAGAATTCACACTTTGAAAATTTAGCATACAATTGATTGCCCCTCAAGGTATAAGCGCTACCCGGACGTGCTGCTCATGCTCCTCCCGACTGCGGGAGCATATTAGAATATCATCAATAAACACGATCAAGAAAAAATCCAGATGAGGCTTGAACACCTGATTCATCAAGTCCATAAATGCTACTGGGGCATTAGTGAAGCCAAAAGACATCACCAGAAATTCATAGTGCCCACACCTCATCCAAAAAGCTGTCTTAGAGTCATCGGATGCCCTAATCTTCAACTGGTGCAAGCCCTACCTCCAATCAATCTTCGAGAACACCCTGGCACCCTGAAGCTGATCAAAAAAATCATCAATTCTCGGAACTGGATACTTATTCTCTATAATAACTTTTGTTCAATTGCCGGTAGTGTATACACATCCTCATCGATCCATCATTCTTCTTCACGAACAACACCAGTGCACCCCAGGGCGAGACACTAGGTCTAATGAAACCCTTATCAAGAAAGTCTTGCAATTGTTCCTTCAATTCTTTCAATTCTGGTGGGGCCATTCGGTATGGAGAAATAGAAATGGGCTGAGTGCCCGGAGCCACATCAATGCAAAAATCAATATCCCTATCGGGTGGCATCCCCGACAGGTTTGCAAGAAATACCTCGGGAAACTAACGAACCACAAGCACTGAATGTATAGAATAAAACTTAGCATTAGAATCACGAACATGAGCCAAATAAGACAAACACCCCTTCTCGACCATGCGTCGAGACTTGGTATAAAAAATCACCATGCTGGAAGAATGACCAGGAGTCCTTTTCCCCTCTAATTGAGGCAACCCTGGCAAAGCCAACGTAGTTGTCTTGGAGTGACAATCCATGATGGCATAATAATGCGACAGCCAATCCATACCCAATATGACATCAAAATCAACCATGTCAAGAAGCAAAAGGTCCACACTGGTTTCAAGACCCTCAATAACGACCACACATGAAAGATACACACGATCTACAATAATAGAATTCCCAACGGGCGTAGACACATAAACAGGAATGCTTAGAGAATCACGGGGCATAACCAAATTTGAAGCAAAGTAAGATGACACATTAGAGTAAGTAGACCCCGGATCAAACAGAACTAAAGCATCTCTATTGCAAACTGAAATGATACCTGTGATAACAACATCGAAAGACTCCGTCTCAGGTCTGGCCGAAAATGCATACAATCAAGGCTGGGTACCACCACCCTGAACTATGTCTCTAGGACGACCTCTGACAGGAAGACCTCCCTCTTTAACGGGCTGGCCTCCACCTCTAACAATCTGGCCCCTACCTCTGGCTACCTGACCCCTGCCCCTAGCTGGTTGGGCAGGTGGTGCTGCAGCCGGTGCCAGAACTATAGTACGAGAACTCTGGTATTGAGGCTGATTACCCAACAATCTCGGACAAGCTCTCCGAATATGCCCATCGTCACCACACTCAAAGCATCATTCATGATACTACGGCTGTGAAAACTGAAACTGACCTTCACGAGTCGGCTGACCACGATAATAACTCTGAAGAGGAGCTCTGATAAGATCTGATGGTGCACTATAGACTGGCTGCACAGAAGGAGGCATATAAGAACCAAAACCACCGGAGGTACCATGAGATGCCTGAAGTGCTGAATGAAATGGCCTGGAAGAATACCCTCTACTGAAAGTAACCCCGCCTCCAGATGAGGCACCACTGAATCCACCGGAATGATGAGGTCTTTTGTCATAACCCTAACCTCCCAATCCGAGAACCACCTCAACTCTCCTGACTATTGGCCGCATCCGGAAAGGAAATCTCGCTCCCCGTCTCCTTATCCATCTGCAACCTGTTGGGCTGAGAAAGGCCCTCAATAAATCCCCTGACCCTCTCTCTCTGTGGGTAGAAAAAGAGTGGCATGATGAGCCTAATCCACAAAGCGAGTCTCATAGTGGTTAACAGTCATGTTGCCCTCTTGAAGATGCTTGAAATGACGACCACACTCCTCTCTAGTAGTGATAGGTAGGAACTTCTCCAAGAAGAGATGTGAAAACTGATCCCAAGTGAGGGCTGGCGACCCTGCTGGTCTAGTCAATAGGAAATCCCTCCACCATTTCTTAGCGGAACCCATCATATGAAAAGCAACAAAATCGGCCCCATTGGTCTCCAAAATACCTATGTTACGAAAAACCTCATGACAGCTATCAAGGTATTTTTGGGGATCCTTTGAAGTGGCACCGCTGAAATGAACAAGGAAATGCTTGATAAGCCTGTCCAATCTCCATAAGGCATCGGAGAAAATAGTTGTCCCAGCAACAAGCGGTGCTGCTGCAACTGGCTGAACTACCCCAACTGGATGGGCTGTTGGGGTCTAAATCTGAGGAGTAATCTTCTCCAGAGTGTGGGTAGCAGGAGTCTGGACTCCTCCTCCAGCCAGAGATATGACTGCTACCTCGGGGAATGTTCCACTCTTGGCTACACTCTCTGTGATTCCCACTAGTCGAACCAAGGCATCCTGAAGCATTGGGGTAGCAATAAACCCATTAGGGACCTGAGCTGGTCCATCCTGAACGGTCTGAGCTGGAGCCCCCTTATCGAGCTCTATCTGGGGCTCCGCACCTGGAGCTGATGCCTGAGAACTGGGCTGGGTCCTGCCCCTGCCTCAGCCTCTGCCCCTAGTAGGAGCTGTTGTTGCTGCTGGAGGATCTGATTGTTGGTCTGCGGAAGAAGAAGCATGTGTTCTCGCCGTCTGCGAGAGAATAGAAGAGGTCAATCAGTATTTGGGATAACAAGAATTCGCACGACGGAGTTGAAATAAAGTGAATTTGTTCCTAACCTTATAGCCTCTGAGAGATAAGTATGGACGTCTCCGTACCGATCCCTCAGACTCTATTAATCTTTTCCGTGAATAGTGAGTCCTAGGCAACCTAGTGCTCTGATACCAACTTGTCACGACCCAAATTCCCAACCGTCGGGATCGTGATGGTGACTAACATTATACTCGCTAGGCAAGCCAATGTTAGAAGGTTCAACATTTAAAATAATTAAAACATATACGAAACTTAATGTAATCCAATAAGTGATGTCAAATTAATAATAATTGACATAGTATACTCTACTGCGAAACTAATACTAATCCCCATCTACTAGGGTTTGGAGTCACCATTCACGAACTACTAAGAATGTCTGCAAGTATTTGGCAGAAAGAAATATATAATTGTTTGAACTAAATAAACAGGAACTAAATGATAATGAAGAGACTCCAGGAATCTGTGGACGTCGGTAGATTTACCTCGTGTCTCCGTGCGAACGATCAACTACAACTCTATCTCAGTTCGGACCTAGACCTGGATCTACAGAGGAGGAAGCTTTGGACAGTAATCTATATGTTAATGAGGTGGTTAGTGTTGACAAGCTACAAGGGGATGCAAGGGATTATTTAAATGCTAAAAGAGCTGGACATATAGGTAAGGATTTATCAGAAAAAGATGGTAAGTAAGGAGCTGAAACAACTAAAGAAAAACTGTTCGAGCAGCCAGTTAGTAATGAGAACAATGAGACTGTGAAGAATCAAGTAGTTAAAGGTGTGTATATAGGTGATGTTGGTAAGGGTACGCCTAAACCTACACGTGATGTTCTTGCTAAAACAGCCTTAACGACGATTTTAATGTAGTTAATCCTATTGTGCAAACTTATGATAAGTTGCACTCTTCTAATGAGGAAACTGCTATGACAACTGACGCAGGTCCAATTGATCGAGCAAATGCGTCAATACAAATTGGTAATACAAAGGAGGTTATGACAGGAAAGTGTTAGGATTATAGATGCCGGTGGTAAGGCTGTCAATGTGGAGAATGAAGTTCTGGAGTCTGTAGCTGCCACAGGTTCAAAGAAGGATCAAGTTGAGGTTGATGCAAAAATAGTTAATGTAAAGGATAACTTAACAGAGTTCGATCGACCTACTGTGGGGCAAGGTGTAGTGGCACTGCATAGTATTAAGGATGGCAATATAGAGGTTGAACAAACATAAGGGCTAACTGAAAGCAAGCAGTTACCAACTGCACAAAAGCCTCTTGTACGTGATGGTGAGGACCAGACTGTTGCAAATAAAAACACTGGCCAAAAGGGCATATATGTGGAGTATAAATTGGTGGTACAATTGAGGATGGAAAGGCCAATAATGCAAGCACAAAGGAGGGTAATTGGAATGTGGTGTCAACTAGAAAATCACCTACTAAAAAGGTGGTAACGCCAAGGCAAAAATCTGCAAGTGTTTGTCAAAATACTTCTAACATTGAGTCCAGCTCAAATGTTTTTGAAGCATTGGCAGCTGTGGAGGATGATCAACTGGTATCAAAAGCTTTACAAGAGGACATGATGAGCAAGCAAATTGTTCTATGCAACAACAATGAAAAAGGTCATCAAGGCAGTGATAAATTGGTCGAGAATTCTGGTGTTCAACGAAATGTGGAACGTACAGCAGGTTGGTCATGATTTAGTCTCAACACCTAGGCTTTCTAAGACTCCAGGCAGTGTAAAACACCAGCAATCCATGAAGAATGCAGATGATGGATCACAAGTCTCAAAGGACCTTGCTCTTGTTCATGTCGACGAGCAAAAGGCTGGGGCAGTAGCTAATGCAGCCTCACCAAATTTACACATATCTAATCCAGATCTCGACAAAATGGTAAAGGATGCTCAGGAAGCGATATTCCTAAACACAACTCCAAAGGTCAAGGCACCACTGGCTACTTTGAACACAGGTGGTCGACTAATTGATGCGCAAAAGGCCGAGGCAGTCCAATTGTTTACTGCAATCACGATGTCCAGTACTCCAAAGCTACATATCCCTAGTCCGTAAGTAGAAAAAATCATTAAAGAGACTTCTATGGATATGATGATGAATGCAAAGCCTTTGATCCGGCAACCATTGGTCGCTATGAACACACCGGTGCAGGATGTCCATTCTCAATCACTAGAATCATTAGGTGAGCATGGTGGTGAATCAAGGCAGATGATGATTTCCACAGGGAATAATAATGAGGTTATTAAAGCAAATGTGAGGGTGATGGCAACTAAATCCAAGCTATGGACTGACCAACGCGAGTACGATGATGAAGAAGATTGTGGTGTTGATTTTGCTGGATACTCATCGGAAGAGGCAGATCATGAGGTTGATCAAGAGAGTGCAGGTGAAGAACTTGATTCACTAACGCTTTCTAAACAAGATGGTATACCAACAACGAGCCACAGAAGCAAGTTAAATCTCAATGCACCAGCTTTCATTCCCAAGAACTCTCTAGTTGCTCGTCAAAAGGCAGCAACTGGAAACATTGTTCAAAATGCAGCAACACGTAATAACCAGAATGCTCCAGAAGTAGTGTCAAACACTGGACAACATCAAATAAATCCAAACAATTTAGTTGTTATTTCTACTGTTGGTCGAACAACAACAACATCGGCAAGTTTTGGGCAGCAACAAATTATTCCAGTTATTTCATTAGAAGATAGAAAGCTATTGGATGCAATGGTAAGCTCAAAACCTGTTCACTCTTTAAATTCAACTCAGGTTGCTAGCGATGGGCGTGTAAATAGAACCAGAAATAAAAGGCAAGACATGCAACAAAATCGAAATAAGGCAATGTTGGTTAATAACAAATATGGAGCATTGGTGGCCCAAGATCTGTTTCAAGACATGTCAAATCCGGGGGAACTTGGGGAGAGATTTGTATGAAGAAGGTGAGGAAGAGGCAATGCTACAACAGTGACGGACAGAGGCAGCAAGGAAAAAGGTGATTTATCACCAAGGCATAGAGGACAAAGCAAGAAGACACATACAAGAAAAAAGAGTTGGGACGACAAGGTGAGTGAAGATGAAAAAATAAGGCGACTACCGATGAGATTTGCCAAACAAAAATAGGTTGTCCCAACTACGTCAACAAAGTCCACTCGTTCAACGAAGAAAGCATGAAATTTGAAGACATTTTGAAGAGGGTAGAGGATGAAGACAAGCGTCTACAAGTTGAAGACTTCACAAAATTAGAGAAGAGAGGACATCACTGTTATTTCTACATATTCTTATTCTACCATCACATTAGCATAGTTTTATGTAATATCATCACAAAGTATGTTATAAACTCTGTGATGATTATAAAATACCTAGTTCTAGCTAGTTCTTTCTTTTTACATGCATGATAGTAGGTGAGGCTATTTTATGCCTCATTAGGATTAGTCAAGGTAAGGTTTAGCCCAATAGTTGTTTGTTAATGGCCTATGCCTTTGGAAAATACCCAAACGGCTATGAGATTATATACCCTCGTGAGACTTTTCTGGCAGCTACACCATGATTCCTCTACATGAGGCTGCCATATAGATCATTGTGAGGCGCAGAGAAGTGATTATATAGCCAAGGCATATAGGCATCACTACTGGTGCTATTGCCCCCCTTATTTGTAGTATTCCTATGTGGGTTTATTTTTTGGTTTTTATTATTAATAAAACTAGCTCTAGGCACTTGCCTAGTGGATTTGCTAAAAAAAAAAAGAAAAAAAAAGTACAACCGACCCCATGTACTGAGTAAGTGTCGAGCCTAACCTCGGCGAAGTAGTGACAAGGCTAGGACACGACAACCACATAAACCTATGCAGTTTGACCATATAAGAAAACGATAATAATAATAACAAGAAATAAGCAGCTAAATTCAAAGAAAGGGGAAAACATGCTGAGGAAATATCAAGTTACTAATAACGAATAAAGGAGCAACATAAATATCAGATTTAAAACTAAAGATAATAACACAGAAATAATGCACGGCATCACCCTTCGTGCTTTTACTCTCGTCCTCACCATAAAATCAAAGAATCGGCACGACATCACCCTTCGTGCTTTTACTCTCATCCTCCCCATAAATCAATAGAAACGGCATGGCATCATCCTTCGTGCTTTTACACTCTCTCACAATATCATACATGGCATCACCCTTCGTGCTTTAACACTCTTCCTCACCCAAACAAATCAATAACAGCAATCCGGCAAGGAAATCAATAATATAAATAATAATAAAAACCATAACGTCCCGGCAAGGGAGCCTGAACATCCAAAGCAAGTGGTCTCTCCCAGACCGGAATATATGCAAGGCTACCCATACTGGCTGACTTCCTACTCAAAGCATCGACCACCACATTGGCCTTCCCTAGATGATGCAAGATGGTGATGTCATAGTCTTTCAACAGCTCCAACCATCTCCTCTACTTCAAATTCAACTCTTTTTGCTTGAACAAGTATTGCAAACTCTTGTGATCCGCGAACACCTCACATGACATGCCATATAGATAGTGCCTCCAAATATTCAACGCGTGAACAATGGCTGCTAGATCCAAATCATTAACTGGATAATTCTTCTCGTGGATCTTCAATTGTCGCAAAGCATATGAAATAACCTTGCCATCCTGCATCAACACTACACCAAGTCCAATACGAGATGTATCACAATACACAGTATATGGCCTTGAACCTGTGGGCAAAACTAACACCGACGCCGTAGTCAAAGATTTCTTGAGCTTCTGAAAGCTCGCCTCACACTCATCTGACCACCTGAACTGGGCACCCTTCTGAGTGAACTTGGTCATCGGGGCTGCAATAGACGAAATCCCCTCCACAAACCGATGGTAATAGCCCGCCAAACCCAAGAAACTCCAGATCTCTGTGGCTGATGTGAGTATAGGCCAACCCTTGACCGCCGAAATCTTCTTAGGATCCACCTGAATACCCTCTGCTGATACAACATGACCCAGGAATGCAACTGAACTCAACCAAAACTCACATTTCGAAAACTTAGCATATAATTGACTGTCCCTCAGAGTTTGGAGAACGACTCGAAGGTGTTGTTCATGATCCTCCCGGCTGCAGGAATAAATCAGAATATCATTAATGAAGACAATCACGAAGGAATCAAAATAAGGCCTGAACACTCGGTTCATCAAGTCCATGAAAGCTGCTTGGGCATTTGTAAACCCAAATGACATCACTAAAAACTCATAATGCCCGTACCGAGTGCGAAACGCTGTCTTAGGGATATCAGATGACATAATCCTCAACAGATGGTAGTCAGATCTCAAATCAATCTTCGAAAATACCTGGGCACCCTGAAGCTGATCGAACAAATCATCAATTATCGACAATGGATACTTGTTCTTGATGGTAACCTTGTTCAATTGCCGATAATCTATACACATCTCATCAATCCATCCTTTTTCTTAACAAACAACACCGACGCACCCTAGGCGAGACACTAGGCCTAATAAAGCCTTTATCAAGCAAATCCTGCAACTGTTCTT
Source organism: Nicotiana rustica (assembly GCA_005239535.1). NCBI lineage: Eukaryota > Viridiplantae > Streptophyta > Magnoliopsida > Solanales > Solanaceae > Nicotiana > Nicotiana rustica. The sequence goes on from ML518525.1 coordinate 22,055, forward strand.
TCAATTCCTTCAACTCAGGTGGGGCCATACGATATGGCGGGATAGAAATTGGCTGAGTGCCCGGAGCCAAATCAATGCAAAAGTCAATATCCCTGTCGGGTGGCATACCCGACAGGTCTGCAGGAAACACCTCTGGAAACTCATGGACAACGGGCACAAAATCCATAGAAGGAACCTCCGCACTAGAATCACGAACATAAGCTAAGTAGGCCAGACACCCCTTCTCGCCCATGCGCCGAGCATTCATATAAGAGATAACCCTACTGGAAGAATAACCAGGAGTCTCTCTCCACTCTAGTCGAGGCAACCTCGGCAATGCTAATGTCACGGTCTTGGCATGACAGTCCAATATGGCATATAAGGCGACAACCAATCCATCCCCAAAATGACATCAAAATCCACCATATCAAGGAGTAGAAGATATACACTGGTCTCAAGACCCCCAATAACCACTACACATGAACGATAGACACGATTTACCATAATAGAATCACCCACCGGTGTAGACACATATACAGGAGTACTTAGAGAATCATGAAGCATAACCAAATAAGGAGCAAAATAAGATGACACATAGGAATATGTGGACCCTAGATCAAATAAAACTGAAGCATACCTGCTGCAAACCGAAACCGTACATGTGATAACTGCATCGGAGGCCTCAACCTCAGGTCTGGCTGGAATAGCATAACATCGGAGCTGGGCCCCACCAATCTGAACTACATCCCTGCAATGGCCCCCTGATGGCTGACCCCTACCTCTAGCGACATGGCCTCTACCTCTAACACCTCGACCCCCACCCCTAGTTGGCTGAGCTGGTAGTGGAACACTTGGTGCTAGAACCATGGCGCGAGAACCCTGGTGCTAAGAACTGCTCGAGGCTCGAGGGCAAAATCTAGCAACGTGCCCCGGACCACCACACGTATAACAAGCCCTCGGCTGCTCAGACTGCTAGCCCTGAAACTGACCCTGACGACCTGAGTAACCACCCTGAAAACTCTGGAGCGGTGGTGCACTGATAGAAGCTGGTGGTGTACGGTAGGGCAACTTATCAGACTACTGCATATGAGAACCACGACCACCTGGAGCACTGCGAGAAACCTGAAGTGCTGAATGAAACGGCCTGGGTGGATGGGCCCTACCAAAAGAATCCCTGCCTCTAGATGAGGACCACTGAAGCTGCCAAAATGACGGGGCCTCTTGCCAGACGCATGACCACTCCCTTATAGCAGAACCATCTCAACTCGTCTGGCCATATTGGCTGCATCCTGGAAGGAAATATCACTCCTTGTCTCCTTCACCATCTGCAATATGAATTTCTGAGCTAGTCCCTCAATAAATCTCCTCACCCTCTCTCTCTCGGTGGGAAGTATCATAATAGCATGACGGGCCAAGGTAATGAATCTGGTCTCAAACTGAGTGAGGGTCATAGGACCCTGCTGGAGACGCTCAAACTGCCTCCGATAATCCTTTCTCTGAGTGATAGGAAGGAACTTCTCCAGAAATAGCTGAGAGAACTGGGTCCAAGTCAAAGGCAATGATCCAGTTGGTCTAGCCAAACAATAATCTCTCCACCAAGTCTTGGCGGGACCTGACAGACGAAAAGTAGCAACGTCGACCCCATTGGTCTCCATTATCCCCATGTTCCGTCGAACCTCGTGACAACTATCCAAATATTCATGAGGATCCTCTAAAGATGCACCGCTATAAGTAGTAGTAAAAAGCTTGGTGAACCTGTCCAACCTCCACAAAGCATCAACAGACATAGCTGCTCCATCACCGGTCTGAGCCACAACACCCGACTGAACTACCCCAGCTGTCTGAGCTGCTGGAGTCTGAAACTGAGGAGAGATCTGCTCTGGAGTGCGAGTAGCGGGAGTCTGGGCTCCTCCCCCAGCCTGAGAGATGCTTGGTGTTGTAAGAAGTAAACCTGCCTAGAGCATCCTGGAGTACTGGGGTAGCGATGAACCCCTCGGGGACCTGAGCTGGCCCTAACGGAGCTGTCTAGGCCATAACCTCATCAGCAAACTCTACTTGAGGCTCCGCTACTGGTGCTGCAGCTCTGGGCTGAGTTCTGCCCCTGCCTCGGGTTCATCCTCTGCCCCTCGTAAGAGCTGCCACTGGGGACTTGGGCTGTTGATTAGTGGATGAAGAAGCACGTGTTCTCATCATTTGCGAGAGAATAGAGTAGAAATTTGATTAGCATCGAGAAATCAAATCGCACGACAGAGAAGAATATACGTCTCCGTACCGATCCCTCAAACTCTACTAAGCTTGTCCGTGAATTGTGAGACCTAAGAAACCTAGTGCTCTGATACTATCTTGTCACGACCCAAATTTCCCACTATCGGGACCGTGATGGTGCCTACCATTGAACCCGCTAGGCAAGCCAACGTTACCGGTTATTTTATCTTGTTTATTTTTTTTAACAGTTAGCTAGTGATATACAAATCAGCGGAAATAAAAGTACAGAAGAAACGGAATCTAACAACTTCAGTAAATACCATTACGAAATTCATAATAACTCCTCCCAGAATTGGTGTCACAATTTCACAGACTGTCTATGAATACTACAAATAATGGTCTGAACAAAACAAAATACAACTGTCTCAGAAATACATAAAGACAGGAAAGAAAATAGGGTAGAAGGTGACGCCAAGGCCTGCGGACGCCTGCAGGACTACCTCGGGTCTCCACTAGACTGAAGGCAGCAACCTAGATCTAGGGTCTGAAGGGTACCGGGATCTGCAAATGTGCAGAGTGTAGCATCATTACAACTGATCCCATGTACTTAGTAAGTGTCGAGACTAACCTCGGCGAAGTAGTGACGAGGCTAGGACACGACAACCATATAAACCTGTGCAGTTTGACCATATAAGAAAACGATAATAATAACAAGAAATAAGCAGCTAAATTCAAAGAAAGGGGAAAACATGCTGAGGAAATATCAAGTTACTAATAACGAATAAAGGAGCAACATAAATATCAGATTTAAAACTAAAGATAATAACACAGAAATAATGCACAGCATCACCCTTCGTGCTTTTACTCTCGTCCTCACCATAAAATCAAAGAATCGGCACGCCATCACCCTTCGTGCTTTTACTCTCATCCTCCCTATAAATCAATAGAAACGGCACGGCATCACCCTTCGTGCTTTTACACTCTCTCACAATATCATACACAGCATCACCCTTCGTGCTTTAACACTCTTCCTCACCCAAACAAATCAGTAACAGCAATCCAACAAGGAAATCAATAATATAAATAATAATAATAACCATAACGACCCAGCAAGGGAGCCAACAGTAGAATCAATATCATCCCGGCAAGTAAAATAGCTATAACCAATCTCACTTAGTTACTTAACTTCACGTAATAATTCTCAACTGGAACCAATACTCAACAATGATCAACACCAAGGAAATACCGCTAAAATGGATAATTATCAAGTTAAACTCAAGTAATGCTTAATGAAAAATCATATAAATCACAATATCCAACTCATGGGCATGCTTGACGCCAACGTATAGATACTCGTCAACGCTTGGTCGCTAAGGTAAAAGGACCACCAATATAGTGACCAAAGTTGGTCGCTAAGGTAAAAGGACCACCAATATAGCGACCAAGCGTGTTTGGACGCGTTTTGGTCGGTAATTTGAGATAAGCGACCAACGTTGGTCGCTATTAGTGGTCGCTTTTTACCAGATTTCTAGTAGTGGTACGATGGGTCATCCTTGATGGCGTGCCCATGACATTAGCAGCTTTCATAATCCTTTAACTACGTGCCTTGTTGTTGAGTCGTGGGCGCAATGGTCTACTTCTTCTTTTTGAAGTTTCCATACATG
>ML518525.1:30062-60785 GCA_005239535.1 Nicotiana rustica
CTTTCCCTCATACTGCATTGCATACATAGGGATTGCGGGCAGAGACCCGAGTCTTTCCCTGATATTGCATTGCATTGTACCTTTACTTTCTTACAGAGCTTTATATATATATATTGCGTTGATCCGAGCATTTGATTATACCGTTTCTTGCTATCCTTTACTCATAATTCATGTCGATTATCACCTGCTTTACTTACTTGTTCTCTATATCTGTTACTTTGCAAACCTCAGTAGGGCCTCTACCGGACCTCGTCACTACTTGAGTGGGGTTAGGCTTGGCACGTACTGGGTACCGAATGTGGAGTACTCACCCCCTTCTGCGCATGTTTTCCCCATGTGCAGATCCAGGTCCTAGTACGCGGTATCTCAGCTAGCCAGCAGCAGCAGTATCAAGAGACTCGAGTTATAATCTGCAGCGTTCGCAAATCTCCGAGTCCCCTTCCTATATTGAAGTTGTAGTACTTGTAGATGAAACTATACGCTCTTTTCTTTCCAGTTGTACATATTGAGCAGTAGAGTAGCTTGTGATGTATTGTGATATTCCGGGTTCTGGGTAAAGTAACTGTTAATACCGAGCGGCGTCGACTTTACTATGATTTATTTTACTTACTGTTATTATACTTGTTTTATCTAAATTTCGCTTAAGGTATAGGCTTACCTAATCGTCTAGACTAGGTGCCGTCACGAGACCCAGTCGGAGGGAGAATTGGATCGTGACAGAATAGTTTTGCAAAGGTGCGCCAAGTATTCACCCACCAAAGATGGAATACGGTTGCTCCAGCTCCAAACCTTTTTTTTGCCAAGCCGCGAGGCAGAGATGCACCATGTTCTCACTCACAGGCTGTAACGTATGGTTATGTCTCATCGATCAAGCTAGATTAGAACTACACTAAATGTCTCTCGTCGAGCCGCAAGAAGGGACGTACCAAGTTGCCGATGTACTCTCTTAAAATAACCTACAAAAATAAGAAAAGATTTCGGATCCCTCGGTGCCAACAACTTGACATTTTTGCGGATACAGTGTGAGTAGCACGACGATCAGCTCGATTAATGGATTTCGATGCCATAACACGACGTTTCTGCTTCTGCGTATACGATGCCAGTAGCACAATGCTACGATTCGGCATGATAGATGCCAACACAATCTTCCAAATCAACACGGGGAACATTGTGACATATAGTGTAATTCATCATGATGAATAGTAGTGACGTACGTCTAATCCTCTCCAATTTGGATGTTGAACGGAAGTCTCCAATGGTACAAGGTGAACAACTTTACATCACAAAATCGAGCATCTTCCACTAGAGCGGGCGAGCACAGCTTGTGAATGCATCTAAAGCCTTTGTTGTCACGTCCTCGTAAGCGTGCAAACAAAAAAAAGAGGAAGAGATGTGGGATCCTACTATGCTTAGTCCACGAAGCTCTTTGGTGCTCTAGTTGATCTCTATTGAGTTTAGGGCTGCCCTGGCATCGTACATCCCTGCTGCGGTGTTATCTCTGAATACTTTGACGTCATTAAAAAATTGAGTTAGCGCGGTAATACCAAGCTTATCATGATCGAGCATATGTCTGTGGGTCCTACTAATCTAAATCACATGGCCCTCCGTATAATCATTGGGGTAGCGGCACGACTCCTCTGTGTAACCATTGCGGTTAAGGATGGTTAATCCATATCTGAGTAGCCTGCTATTGTTTTGTAGTATAAATCTATAAGGAAAAGAAAAAACATAGTAGTACGTTGCAAAAATTAAGGCGAGAACAGGAAATAAAAAGAAGCAAAGAAAGATCATATATTATGCCAAAAAAAAAAATACTTGGCTAGAGGTTTCAAAGGCTGCGATTTTCTTCCCTTAGCTCGTGGTGATCCTTTTCTTCTCATGTGTTTTGAAGGCCCAATTCTTGTCTATTTATAGATGCTTAAGGTCGACGTTCCCGTTCTGATGTTTATTTACGTAATTACAACACAAGAGGGGAGTGATTTGTATGGTGTCCGATTTTCACGTCCACTGGATAGAAGGACTTGTTTCTTCTATGTGCTCCAACTCCTACTATTGCGGAATAATAAATAAAGGAATTAAAGAACACAACAATTTTACGTGGAAAACACCTGACTCAAAAGGTGAAAAAACCACGACCTACTTCCTAGTAGGATTTTCTCCAAACTCTTCACTAAAATAATGAGACAAACAACATTTACAAAATAAACTATTTTGTAAACCTAAGGACTAACTCTAATCCCCTTGTGGCGAACTAGCCTCTAGCTATTTGCGACAAACTTCAAGTTAGCTATAACTTGAACACTCAGTACCTATTACAATTGCTTCTAGATAAAGTTGAACGGTACACGGTGTAATCACCTACTACAAATAAAGTAGACTAAAAGACAACATATGGAACTGGTTCTTCTAGTTGATTCAAGTAGCTCCAGATTCGCACTCTCCAATTTGGCTCGAACTGCTTGCAAAATTTCTTCACGAATTTTGCTCTCAATTCTTGATAAATTTCTGCTTTTGTGTGTATCTTTACAATAAGAACATTCTGCAATATATATAGGATTTAATAGATAAGGAATTAACTAGAATCCTAATGCCACTCTTCCTTGGTGAAAGAGTTCTAGTCAAACTGAACTCCTAAATCCTTCCTTATCTTAGATTATGTTCTTATTGAATAAGGAGTCCTTCTCCTTTTTCATTTTTGCAATCTTTTCAATCAAAAGATATCTCAATTTCACCAAAATACGTTTATCTCCTGCATGTGCATCTCATGTGCCTTTGAATCTTCTCGTCTATGTCACCTGTGATGGACCTGGTTCATCCCGGAGTTCCTTTGTCAATCTTCAAAAATATTTCCTTTCTTGGGCCAACAAATTCCCCCTTTTTGATGATGACAAACTTTGTGCGTCAGGCCTGTTTCAGCTTAGTCCAACAATGACACATATTATAGTATTAAGCATTTATCATAAAGAACCATGTTCATTAGGTTATAAATATCACATGTTTAGAGCACAACCTATCTTCCCCCTTTTGGCATCATCGAAAAGTTACAAAAACAATTGTGTGAATCCTAGATTTTTAACACTTACTCATGGCCATTTGGGCAACTGCATATGCAATCATGGATTAATCATCAATAATCAACTAAGAATTAAAACTATCAAAGAAATATAGGCAGTGAATAAGAACAAAAGAAGCAAACTTTATTGATAGAGAGAATACGATTCTACCACAATCCACAAAATGAAATAAAAATAGTTAAAACATAAGCAACAAACAAACAAACAAAATCCCGAATCTGGGTCACTGAAAGTTCTAGGCAGGGCTAAGAAATTAAGGCTTGGAAGAACTGCAGACCTGGTTCGTTTAGCCAAGGTAGATGGCTCAGCAGACTTAGAAACAGAGGAAGACTTCTTTGAGAAAGTCTTGGCTTTCTTGAGCTTAGGGGTCTGAAACTCTACCTATGCCACTTTTTCACTTTGATGGACCAGGTCCATCTCATCCACTTCAACAACCTCAATAGGCTCAACAACCTTTTCTTTCCCTTTTTTCATTATTTTCTTCTTACTCTCCTCTAAAGCTCTCTTCAACTCGTCCTCATTTTGCTTTAACTTGCTCCTTGTAGTTATTCCTCTTGGAAGAGAAATATCGGAAGTCTCAGATGGAGCAGCTTTTCTTTTATTATTTGCTCTTGCAGTCTCGGATGTTTGAGCTTTAGGAGTTCTTTTCTTATTTGGATTGTAACTATCGCCTAACATTTTCAGCAGATCCGCCAGGGTTTCCTCAGTAGATGAACCAGGTTCATCTATGTGCTTTCCTAGATTAACTAACCCTTCAGCGGCTTCTCCCGATTCACTTCTCCCTGCGCTTGCTACTTTCTTCCTCCTTCTCTGGATCAACTCCACAAATAGCCATTCTAACAGATTCAGATGTGGGTGAAGAATCAACCGCTTCCTTCCCGTTTCCCCTTCTCATTACTCCATACTCCCTCACTCTCCTTTTCTTTTCTATTTTATTTTTATCTCCTCTCCTTCTTGTCTCAGGCATTACCACATCTACCACAGACCCAACCAGTGTGAACCTATTTTCTAAGTTTTCAGTGACCTCAGAAATGACCTCAGAAGAAGGTTATGGTACAGAAGTTACATGTTCAGAATCAAAAGACCCAGTTTCTTCCCCCCTCAGTCGCCAACTTGAAAGAGTAATCGGAAATTTGGGAATGGTTTTGTAAGGCAGGGGATGGATTGAATGAAATTTTAGTTTTGAATATATGGTTAAGGCTTCCCTAGTATCTAGGTATTTTAATTTGGTGAGGATTCTTGTTGAAACAGAACTGGTTCAAAGTCAATTGGATAGGCTTTTGAAGATTTTGAGTTTGGGTAGAGTTCTGCTCATGATTTAATTATTGGTATTTCAAAGTGTGCAGAGTGTAGAACACATACATCACCTTTCAGATGAACCAGCACGATGAACCAGCACGATGAACCAGGTTCATCATTTCAGAATCGTCTTGATCAAGCCTCAATTTGCAAAGATAGAAAAACTTTCATTAGTGACCAGTATGTCATAAAACATGGCATAAGAGTATACGTTTTACAGTATAAGACTGAGCAATTGTTAATCTGATTATTTACACAAATTCCTGATTTTCTAGCCAATTTTTTTTTCATTTTTCCTTCTTCTTTTTTCCTTTTTTTTTCATGTACATTATGAACTGGTTCAATCAGGTGATCTTAATCATCCCTAATAGTAACATGTTCCTTTCAAAATGCTCTCCACTCAATGCTTTTGTAAAGATATCAACAATATGTTTATCAGTAGCATAAAACTCAATAGTGATCATTCCCTTCTCATAAGTATCCCTTAAAAATGATGTCTAACATCTATGTGCTTAGGTATTTTGTGATGAACCGAGTTCTTGGTCATACTAATTGCATTAGTGTTTTCACAAAAGATAGGGATACAACCTACATCAATCCCACAATCCATTAATTGTTATTTGATCCACAACATTTAGCACAACATGAGGCAGCAGCAATACACTCAATTTCAGCAGTAGATAAGCCCTCAGAATTTTACCTTTTTGGTGGCCCAAGACACAAGACATGAGCCAAGAAAGTGTGTCATACCCGAGGTTCTCTTTCTATCCACAAGAAAAGCTGCATAATCAGCATCATCATATCCCACTAAGTTGAACTTACTGCCTTATGGATACCATAGACAAAGGTCAGTGGTACCTTTTAGGTATCTCAAGATCCTCTTGACAGCAGTCAAGTGAGACTCTTTTGGATTTTCTTGGAATCCAGCACAAAGGCCTACACTGAAAACAATGTCAGGACTGCTAGCAGTGAGATATAACAAAGAGTTAATCATTCCCCTATACATCTTCTGATCAACAGATGAACCGGGTTCATCCATATCCAATTTCGTGGATGTTGCAATAGGAGTGTCAATTTCTTTGGATGTTCCTTCCTGGTTTTGTTACTGAGGAATAGGTTCATGGACAGGTTCCCTCGAGGTTTGAGGATCGGTTCCTCTCTAGTCAGTTCCCCCTGTCACATTGCCCTGGGTGGAAGGACATATTCCATCACATGTTCTTTCCTCTGACGTTGCTTCAGGCTGGAGTGTGACTTCATCATTTGAGTTTCTTGTTTTTCCAATCTCTTCATCATCTTGTTCCTTATCAACCCTAATGATCTCACTTTTCTTACCATTTCCAAAGGAGACATTACCTCTTTTGAGGTTCTCAAGTGAAAGGAATTGGTCTTTGCTTCTTGTCATGTGCTTTGAGCAGCCACTATCCATGTATCATATTTGGTTGCTCCCCTTCACTTGAACCTGCAAAAGGAAATCAGGGGTTAGTCTTAGGAACCCAAACTATTTTGGGTCCCTTTCTATAGGCAAAAGGATAAATCACATTCTTTTTAGCCCAACTTGGCAGCCTATTTTTCCCTAGAACAAAATTTTTGTTCTTCTGACTTGCCTTCTCTTTTGCAGTGCATTCACTTTTATAGTGACCAGTATTACCACAGTGTGTGCAAATCTTGTTCTCAGGGAGTGTGAGGTACTTGCCTTTGGGATCCCACTTAGGTGTAGAGTTCCCAAAGCCAAGTCCTCTTCTGTTGCTACTATGATATTTTTGTAGCCATGAAAGTGCATCAGAGGACCTGTTCCATTTACAAGTTCTGTCTAGCTCATGCTTAACCTTAGTCAAGTCCTCCTTCAGGGTTCTTACCAGTTCATCCTTTTTATAAAGCTCATCTTTTACCTTTCCTAGATCCTTTTCTAGTGAGAGTTGTGTGTCACTAGCTATTTCTTTACCTGTTCCTAACTTCAATTTAAGATTTTCAGATCTAAGTTCTAAGACAGTTGTATCAAGTGCATGAACCTGGTTCTTCAATGCAATATTTTCCTTTTCAGTTTTACAAATATTTATTTCCAGGTTTTTGCATTCTGCTATCAAAAAGTTACACTCTTTTGACAGTTGTTCTTTTTCAGAACTTATATTCTTAGATTCATCAATTAAAATTAGCAACAATTCAAATATTCTATCTTTAGAAACGAGTTTAATTTTATCCTTAAGGTCCAGAAAAATTATCTCGGATTCTTCATCAGCTTCATCTTCAGATTCCCGAACTGCTATAAGAGCTCGTTCAGCAACCATTGCTTTGGATGACCTTTTGTTATAGTTCTTCTTGTCATGAACTTGTTCCTTCTTTCTGATTTCTCCTTTTTCCACCTGACTTCCCACGTAGGACAGTTTTTGATCATGTGGTTCTTTTTACCACATTTGAAGCATCCATCAGTCATTTGCACGTGATCATCGAATAGTGGTGGCCTAGTGGTAGATTTATCTTTACACTTTTCAGGTAGTGCACTCATCTTGATCTTTTTCTAAGGTGTTAGCCTCCTCAAGGATAACTTGCTCTGATACCAATTGATATTTATCTACGTCAATACCACACAAAAAGGGGAGTGATTTGCGTGGTGTCCGATTTTTGCGTGCACTGGATAGAAGAGCCTAGTTCTTATATGTGTTCCAACTCCTATTGTTGCGGAATAATAAACACAGGAATTAAAGAACACAACAATTTTACGTGGAAAACACCTGACTCAAAAGGTGAAAAAACCACGACCTACTTCCTAGTAGGATTTTCTCCAAACTCTTCACTAAAACAATGAGCCAAACAAAATTTACAAATTAAACTATTTTGTAAACCTAAGGACTAACTTTAATCCCCTTGTGGCAAACTAGCCTCTAGCTATTTGCGACAAACTTCAAGTTAGCTATAACTTGAACACTCAGTACCTATTACAATTGCTTCTAGATAAAGTTGAAAGGTACACATTGTAATCACCTACTAAAAATAAACTAGACTAAAAGACAACAGATGGAACTGGTTCTTCTAGATGGTTCAAGTAGCTCCAGATTCGCACTCTCCAATTTGGCTCGAACTGCTTGCAAAATTTCTTCACGAATTTTGCTCTCAATTCTTGATAAATTTATGCTTTTGTGTGTATCTTTACAATAAGAACATTCTGCAATATATATAGGATTTAGTAGATAAGGAATTAACTAGAATCATAATGCTACTCCTCCTTGGTGAAAGAGTTCTAGTCAAATTGAACTCCTAAATCCTTCCTTATCTTAGATTCTGTTCTTATTGAATAAGGAGTCCTTCTCCATTTTCGTTTTTGCAATCTTTTCGATCAGAAGATATCTCAATTTCACCAGAATACGTTTATCTACTGCATGTGCATCTCATGTGCCTTTGAATCTACTCGTCTATGTCACCTTTGATGGATCTGGTTCATCTCGGAGTTCCTTTGTCAATCTTAAAAACTATTTCCTTTCTTGGGCCAACACGGTCTAATTAGAAGTGCATGAGCTGTAGATTTTTGTTTTAAAGTGATAAAATTTTATTTTTTGAAGGAATCAAAATTATCACAATTTTTGAATGTGTCTCAACGTGCATTAATTTTGGGCTTGGAAGAAGGTAAGACCAATCAAATTGCAAAAATATAATATTGACTTTGGATATTTATCCATTTAGCATAACAAGAAATCGAGAGTCAATCCCCTCACCACACTTGGAAATAAGTCTCAAGAAAATACTAGAGGTGGATTCAAAGGATCGTGCTATTCACCGGTACTTCAAACCTCGCCATCTAGACTCGACAAGTCTATATTGCAATAAGGCTTGAAGTAGGGGGCATATGTAGACATATAAAATTTATTGGGTCTAATCCATACAAAATTTGAATTAAATTCAATTGGGTTAAATAATTAATTTGGGCTTTACAAGTTAAATTAGTCCATTTTATTATTTTCGAGCCCAATATTCATTTAATCTTAAGGCCCAAATTCATCCCATGTGTCAAGTGACATGGCATATCTAGTCAAGCTGCAAGCCAAAAAGGTGATGACACGTGTTAAATGATATGGCAATCCAAGTCAAAAAGCAAGAACCAAACACAGGTCGCCAAGTGGCTAAAATGTCATGGACCTATCAGAATCAAGAAAGAGAGTTCATATGTAGCTAGACTATCCATCCTCTACAACTATAAATAGAGGAGTTACATAACTCTCAGAGGACATTCAGAGTTGGAGAAGAGCATTCTGCAATTGGTGAAGGCATCCACAAACAGAGAGATCAATCATCAAGTGCATAGTTCTTCGACAAAGGAGTAATCAACGGAATTTTTCCCGAAGATCAACCCGATAAAATAAAGTACTACTCAACGTTCTTGGCGATTAAATATATTGCAAGGAGGTCTACATCGTCCTACATTCGAGAAAGACGCTTCTCAAGCCCTTGAATCACGGAGAACTTCATAGAGGAGAATGAAGGGATACAAAGAATTGTGCTCACAAATATTTATCAATAAAATCTCTTTTTCTTCATATTATTTTTGTTGCAGTTTATTTTTCGTACTACGAAATTTTGTTGCGAACACAAGGTCCCCACAGACTTTCTTTGGAGATGTCTGGAGGTGAAAGGTGTGCTGGTGGCTTACATTAGGGCGATAAAGGATATGTATGAGGGACATATGACTCGGGTTAGGACTGTGGGAGGTGACTCAGAGTCTTTTCCGGTGGTTATGGGGTTACACCAAGGATCTGCGCTCAGCCCGTTCTTATTGGCCCTGGTGATGGACGCACTGACACACCATATTCAAGGAGAGGTGCCATGGCGTATGTTGTTCACTGATGATATAGTTCTGATTGATGGGACGTGAGACAGAGTTAATGGGAAACTGGAGGTATGGAGGCAGGCCCTAGAGTCTAAAGGTTTCAAGTTGAATAGGACTAAGACGGAATATGTGGAATGTAAGTTCAGCGACGTGACGGGGGAAGCGGATGTGGAATTCAAGCTTGACTCACAAGTCATCCTCAAGAGAAAAAGTTTTAAGTACTTAGGGTCAATTATCCAGGGAGATGGGGAGATCGACGGGGATGTTACACACCGTATTGGGGTGGGGTGGATGAAATGGAGGTTAGCTTCTGGAGTCTTGTGTGACAAGAAAGTGCCACCGAAACTCAATGGTAAGTTGCGGTGGTTAGACCGAACATGTTGTATGGTGGTGAGTGTTGGCCAGTCAAGAATTCACATATCCAGAAGATGAAAGTAGCAGAAATAAGGATGTTGAGATGGATATGTGGGCACACTAGGCTGGATAAGATTAGGAATGAAGATATTCGGGAGAGGGTGGGCGTGGCTCCGATGGACGACAAGATGCGGAGAGCGCGACTTAGATGGTTCAGACACGTGCAGAGGAGAAGCCTAGATACCCCGGTTAGGAGGTGTGAGCGGCTGGATTTGGCAGGTACGAGAAGAGGTAAAGGGCGGCCTAAGAAGTATTGGGTAGAGGTGATCAGACAGAACACGGCGCGACTTCAGATTTCCGAGGACATGGCTCTTGATAGGAAAGTGTGGAGGTCGAGCATTAGGGCTGTAGGTTAAAGGGTAGTCGAGCGGTTTTCCTCTTTGTCCTGGTTTTCCTCTTTGTACTGACGAGTATTGTAGTGTTTTGTCTAGCTCTACTAGCGAATTATATTGTGTTTCACACTTTTGCATAATATTTGTGTTACTGATTTCCCATTTATTTGTTGTCTCTCACGTTGATGATATTATTTTTGGGGTTTTGTTGTTACAGATCTATTATCTCGGAGCCGAGGGCCTCCCGGATATAGCCTTTCTACTCCCTTTGGGGTAGGGGTAAGGTATGCGTACACTCTACCCTCCCCAGACCCCACTGGTAAGATTTTACTGGATTGTTGTTATTGTTGTTGTTTTAAGCTATTATGGAAAGTAACTCGTTACTTACGTTGGTCGAAAGTAGCAGGTTCACCGTTATAAAAAAAATGAAATAAAAAGAGGATAAACTTACCTACGAGTAATTTGCTTATGTGTTCTCTTTCTCCCAATTTTCAGACTTTTCAAAAGAGTGTTGTTAGTTGCAGAAGAAGCTACCTTGAGAGATAAAATATTGATTTTAGCAAATAATATTACTCCTATATATGTTTATCAAATCTCTTGATAAAATCTTCTCCCATGATATTATGCTCTAGTTCCTGTAGTGTACTCTTCTTCACCAAGTCTTAGGAAATGGGAATAAATTACCTAATATTTATTTGTCGCTAAAAATTGAACTCTAATCTTCTATGATTTAATTAATAGAGTATACTGTGAGTGAATAATGTAGTTGTAGTCTAGGTTGTCTAACTTTTGTTCTTTTCTTTCGTCTTTACTTTTATTTTCTTTTAAAAATTCTCTAGATACCTTGGACAAAAAGGAGAGATCTCTTGGGAGAAACCTATGAGAAGATATAGGATTTACAAATATAAAATTTTAGTAGGACAATTATCATAATGAAATCTTTAAAAATACTTAAAACCTAGTGATGAGAGGGAGTGCTCGCATGCTTTTATCTTTACTCTTCTTGAATTATTCTACTAACCATTCAAAATTATATAATAAAATGTAAGTTCGTGTTATAAATTTAATATAATTATGGAAATAAGTTAAAGTCAGAGAAATTAATACTCCTTTTATGCCCTGATTTACATAAACCATAGTCATATTATATATAGTGGTGGCAAAATAGATAAAAGAAAACAGTGATTCATCCATATTATCCATTAAAAATGAGTTGGACAATAAACTTTTAGAAACGGATCAAATATGGATAAGAACCAGATTATCCATTTAGAAAATGGATAACCAATGAGTTTAACTTTATAGTATTTTATAAAGCCTCAAATTGGGGGTTCCTAGACTAGGAATTCTCCCAAAAGTGATCATATTCAAAAAGCCAAGGATAATATGGATATCCATATTATTCGACGGTTAACTCATTTTTTATCTGTATTAAATATAGGTCGGATCAGATAATTTACTATTTTTTTCATTGTTTGTTTTGACCGTCCATATCCGACCCGAACCACCCGTTTGTCACCCCTAGTCCATACTATTAAAATTTTGTTTGAAAATGCAACAATCTTTGCTAAATAATATAAGGGTAGTAGTGTAAACTCACATTCTTACGTTAGCTACTAAAGTTCATTAGTTAGTTAGATTAGTTTAATAGGTTAGTTTTGTACAGGTATATAAATACTACTCTTGTACACTCCTTTAACAGATAATTGAATAAAATTGTTTCATTCCCTAATTCTCCTTCTTCTTCTCTCTATCTTCTCCATCTTCTTTATCATTTACATCATGGTATCAGAGCTTTGGCTCAAGATTTGAAATCGACTATCTGAATTTTATCTTCTTTTGTGTTCTTACTCTAACATTCTTCAATTGCATGTTACAATCGGAGTGAAATCTGCGAGCTACAGAATATGATCAAGTATTGAGTTCTTGTTGAACATTCAAGAAAAAATTTGAAAAAATGGCAGTTAATGAAGGAATTCCCAACTTGAATTCTGGTAATCAAATGAACTTAGCTACGGGGATCGATTACAATCATCCTCTCTTTCTTTCTCCTGCTGATGTTAGTGGAATCCAGATCATTTCATTCCAATTGACAGGTATTGAAAATTATTCAATTTGGAATAGGTCAATGAGGGTTGCTTTGTTGGGTAGAAATAAACTTGGTATGGTTGATGGTGCATGCAGTAAAGATAAGTTCCTAGAATCAATGGGAAACCATTGGGAACGAGTGAATGCCATAGTTTTATCATGGCTAATGAACTCTATGACGAAAGGTCTGCTTGGGGGTATTATGTATGCCTCTAATGCCCAGACAGTTTGGGAAGACTTAGCTAAACGATTTAACAAATTTGATGGTTCAAGAACCTTCAATCTCCATAAAGAAATAGCTACTTTAACTCAAGGTTCTGCTTCTGTATCTGTATATTTTTCAAGACTTAAGAATCTTTGGGAAGAATTTGAGGCATTAGTCCCTGCTCATGGATGTGACTGTCCTAAATCTCGAGATTTTGTTAGCTATCTACAGAAACTGAGACTCTACCAGTTCTTAATGGGATTAAATGAATCATATTCACAAGCTCGCAGTCAGATTCTTATGAAAACACCATTACCTACTGTGAATCAAGCCTATGCCTTAATAGTAGTGATGAGAGTCAAAAATCAATAGCAGCTAGTTCTGGAATTCTTGAAGCTAATCCTAATCATGTGGGAAATTTTGAAGTGGCAATGTATACAAGACACAGTGGTGGTGGTGGTCAAGGTCAAAGATTCGAGAAAAATTTCAATATTCAGTATGACTATTGCAAGATGAAAGGACATATGAAAGAAAACTGTTTTAAGCTAGTTGGATATCCTCAAGAGTTTAGACAAAAGAAGAGGGGAGGATATAATGCAGCTCACAATGTCAATATTCTAAATGAAAACAGTGAAAATCAAAATCAGAATGTGGAAATACTTACAGGTGTCTATGGAAAAACAGCTAATAGTTTCAATCAATCGAATGGTGGAAGTCAGCTGTCATATGGTCAAGAGTTGGAAGCAATCTCAAGTCAACTAGGGAAGTATACCTTCACAAAAGATCAATATGATCATATTGTAAAATTGTTAAACAAAGGAACATCCTCAGCAGTAAACAATAAATCTTCAGTTGCAAATGCAACAGGTACAAAAATAGGTACAAACACTAATAATAAAGCATTATTAGTGTCCAAGGAATTTAAGGAATGGATCATAGACACTGGAGCAACAAATCATATGGTGTCTGACACTAATCTTCTGGATAAGTCTACTATTGTTCAGACTGATAATCCTAAGAAAGTGTTATTATCAAATGGAGACGTGTCACTAGTTACACATACAGGGACAAGTGCAATTTCTGATAAAAGCACTATATCTAATGTTTTTCATGTACCTCAATTTAAATATAACTTGCTTTCTATTTCAAAAATGACAAAAGAACTACAATGTGCTGCAACATTTTTTCCTGACTTTTGTGTTTTTCAGGATCTCTTCACTGGGAAGGTGAGGGAGATTGGTAAAGAAGTAAGAGGCTTATACATACTACTAGCTAGACTAGCAAGAAATAAGCAAAAAACTGAGTATGCTGCAAGAGGATTAACAGCAGAAGAGGCAAGACATGTCAATGTGGAGTTATGGCATCAAAGATTTGGACATGTATCTGTTACAGTAATGAAGAAGATTCTACCTATTAGTGCTCAAAATATCAGAGAAAGAATAGATAAATGCATAGTCTGTCCCTGTGCCAAACAAACTAGATTACAATTTCCTTCTAGTGAGATCAGAAGTATATACTGTTTTGATTTGATACATGTAGATCTTTGGGGTCCATACAAAATAGCTACATTTGATGGTAATAAGTATTTTCTGACAATAGTGGATGACTACAGTAGAATGACATGGGTATTTCTGCTTAAACAGAAATCAGATGTATATCAACACTTGCAACATTTCTTCATCTTTGTTAAGACTCAGTTTAATAAAGTTATCAAAGTCATTAGAACAGACAATGGCACATAATTTGTGCATTCTTTGTGTGAGCAACTATTTAAAAGTATTGGGATGATTCATCATAAAACTTGTGCTTACACTCCACAACAGAATGGTGTAGCAGAAAAGAAGCACAGACACATCTTAAAAATAACTAGGGCTATAAGATTTCAAGCTAATATTCCTATAAAGTTCTGGGGTCACTGCATTTTGGCTGCAGTATACATTCTGAATAGACTTCCTAGCTCAGTTACTGCAAACATATCTCCTTATGAAAGACTACACGAAAAGAAACCTTCTTTAAATCATCTAAGAGTGATAGACTGTATGTGCTTTGCTAAGATAGTACAGGAGCATGATAAGCTAAAATCTAGATCAAGGTTATCTGTACATATGGGATATTCAGAAGTACATAAATGGTATGTTTTATATGATCTAGAAAATAGATCATTCTTCATCAATCGTGATGTAATATTCAAGGAAAATGTATTTCCTTTCAAAAGAACTGATTCAATACCTATATTTGTAGACACTACAACAAATATAGGATCTTACATGGACAATTCAGAAGTTTATTGTGAACAAAGAGCTGATACACTCACAGGAAATTCATCTACAGAATATCTTACAGGAGACAATTACAACACTGAGTCATTGCATGATTTTCAAAATTACAGTACTATTGAGGGGGAGTTACAATCACAACATCCAAATACAGATATATCTACTACAGCTCCTCAAAACAGAAGTCAGTCAAATTCAAATCAACTCACAATCAGAAAATCTACCAGAGGTAAGCAACCACCAGTCTAGCTAAAAGACTTTGTTTCTTTAAACATTCATCAAGAAGTACCCTATGCCTTGGACAAATATATAAGGTATGATCATCTTCCTTCTAAATATCAAGCATGTATTGTTGCTTTCTCTTCAGTCATTGAACCTAATACATATGCTGAAGCAAGTAAAGATTCAAGATGGATACAATCTATGAAAGAAGAGATTAAAGCTCTTGAAGAAAATAATACATGGACTATAACTACATTACCAGAAGACAAAAGACCTATAGGCTGCAAATGGATATATAAGATAAAGTACAAAGCATCAGGAGCGATAGAGAGGTTCAAAGCAAGGTTAGTAGCTAAAGGTTATAGTCAACAAGAAGGAATAGATTACAAGGAAACATTTTCACCAGTTGTAAAGATGGTGACTGTTAGAACAATTTTAGCTTTGGCAGCAGCTAAGTATTGGTATATACATCAAATGAATGTATATAATGCTTTTTTGCAAGGGGACTTGTTTGATGAAATATATATGGAAATGCCAGAAGGATTTAAGAGTCAGGGGGAGAAGAAAGTGTGCAGACTCATTAACTCCTTATATGGATTAAAACAAGCTCCTAGACAATGGAATTTGAAACTCTATGAAGCTCTATTGAACTTACAGTTTAAACAAAGTCAGTATGATCACTCCCTATACACAAGGAAAACAGATAAAGGGATAGTGTTAATTCTGATCTATGTTGATTACTGGGAAGCAATTTGAAATTGATTCAGGATACAAAAACTTCTTTACAAAACATTTTCAAGATGAAAGACTTGGGATAGTTAAGGTATTTTCTGGGATTAGAGTTTGCTAGATCTAACAAAGGTATTGTTATGCATCAGAGGAAATATACATTAAAGCTCATAGCAGAAGTTGGATTAACGGCTGCAAAGCCTTCAAACACACCTATTGATATTAATGTCAAACTTACAACTAGACAGTATGATGAACATTTGCCAATAGATGAAGAGTCATTGAAAGATCCTGTTGCAGATCAGACAACTTATCAAAGACTAATAGGTAAACTTCTATATCTAACAGTTACTAGACCTGATATAGCTTATGGAGTTCAAACTCTAAGTCAATTTCTTCAACAACCAAAGAAGTCTCATATGGATGCTGTTTTGAGAATTGTAAAGTATGTGAAGAGTAATCCTGGACAAGGCATACTACTGTCAAGTCAGCATAATACAACTATCACAGCATACTGCGATGCAGACTGGGCAGCTTGTCCAGTTACTAGAAGATCAGTTACAGAATTTATGATCAAGGTAGGAAACTCTCTAGTATCCTGGAAATCAAAGAAGCAAACAACTATATCAAGAAGTTCAGCAGAAGCAGAGTATAGAAGCTTGGCTGCAACAGTCGCAGAACTAATATGGCTACTAGGAATGTTAAGTGAGATTGATTCAGGAATTAAACTGCCAGTAGACATATTCACTGATAGCAAATCAGCTATTCAGGTTGCAGCCAATCCAGTCTACCATGAGAGAACCAAACATATAGAAATTGATTGTCATTTTATAAGGGGAAAAATTCAACAAGGGATAGTGTGCACAAAATATATTCCTACAAATGATCAACCAGCAGACTTGTTCACAAAAGGATTGAGTAGAGTGCAACATTCTTATTTAAATTCCAAGTTAGGTGTTTGTGACATTTTTGCCCACCTAACTTGAGGGGGAGTGTTAAATAATATAAAGGGTAGTAGTGTAAACTCACATTCTTAAGTTAGCTACTAAAGTCCATTAGTTAGTTAATTAGTTAGATTAGTTTAATAGGTTAGTTTTGTACAGGTATATAAATACTACTCTTGTACACTCCTTTAACAGATAATTGAATAAAATTATTTCATTCCCTAATTCTCCTTCTTCTTCTCTCTATCTTCTTCATCTTCTTTATCATTGTACATCAATCTTCATATGTAATTGTACGCCTTTCAAAAGCTTTTCAGCTTGTTTGGATGGTTGTTATGTGTCGTTCCATAGTTATCATATTGTATTGTATCGTTTGATGTGTACAATATTTGGATAAATTTAATTATTTGTCATCGTTTTATGATGTCATGCATGCACTAACAATATGAAGAATAAACTTGCAATATTACAATGAAAAGGTGAGATATGAGGTAGAATTATTATATAAAAGGTATAATAAAGAGTAAAATAGGATTACCTAATAATATTGAAAGACAAGATGAGAGAAAAAATAAGGTGACCACACCAAATAGGTTCTTAGATAAAGTAGCACTTTTCATCGTGACGTAACGATGGATTTAGTGATACGATACAATAAAATTTAAGTAACAATCAAAACAAACATTGTATTTAAAGTAACGATATGATACAGTACAATAGGTAACAACTATCCAAACAAGCTGTAAGAGGACGTAGATACTTTGTCACACCGGACATAGAAGTTGTACCAAATTTATAAAGTTCTAAAAGCAATACAATACAACAACAACATATCCAATATTATTTTACATCGTAGGATCTGAGGAGAATAATGTGTACGCAGATTTTATCCCTACCTTATGAGAATAGAGAGGTTATTTCAATACACCCTCAGCTCAGGAAAGATAAGCCTAAAAGCGATACAGTATAATTGGAAATGCAAAGCCAAAAAAACAAAAAAAAGATTACAATGGCACAAGGACTAAAGACTAACAATGGAAGAATTAATATCTTATTTCATTAGGAATCAAATAGAGCGGAAGTAAAGGTCAGGTTCAAAGATAGCAGCAAGGCATTCCAATCTATGAAAACTCATTAGCCTACTAGCGGATTGAGAATTAGAAGTTTATCGGTTCTGATATTCAAATTACTACTATAATAATAATAATAATTAAATTCACAATAAAATATTTATAAATATTTAGCGATATATTCAATCATATGTAAAAAGATCTGAAAAACATGAACACTATTTAACTCAATAAATCCGCTCCTAGCCTAAACTGTAGAAATTATTAATAGTATAAATCATGTGTTGCTGTTAATCAGGATTACTAGCCACCGTTGGAAGAGAAATTTACTTATTCGTCCATTTTTTTCTTCTTTATCACGCTCACAATTTAAAAGAAAAGATTCTGCTAAAGAGTATTTTTATGCTATACAAATCTTAGTTAGTCGATATTTCCATAAAAAGACAGCTCGATACACTAATTTCCCATTATATACGAGATCGGGAAAAGAATCGTACCACAAAGTGACATCGTAGGCGGCCTTAATCGATATTCCAATGTGAATAACAAATACCATAAATGAAGAGTAGGTGAAACCTCGTAATTTCCGTTAAAAAGGGATGTTTCAAAAAGTGCATAGAACAGTTTCTACTTCAGTGAACTACAGCAGCTTTCTGAGAAAGATTCTTCTTTGGGCATAATTACATATCACCACCATGCACAAAAAATCAACCTTTAGTCCTAAGCCATTTTGTCTGGTGTGTGCTACACTTTTGTTCTACCCTCTTGTCCGCACCCTATTACAAAAAGAAAAAAAGAAAAAAAATTAAGTCCAGTGCACTAAGCGCACATTATGTGCGGGATTCGAAAAAAGATCGGATCACAAGGATTTGTTATACGCAATTTTACCCTGCACTTTTGTAAGAAGCTGTTTCCACGGCTCGAACCCTTGACTTCCTCGTCATATGACAATAACTTTACCAGTTACACCAAACGTCCCCTTTCCTGGTTTGAATATCATATTTTTATTTAAGATAAAAGTAGGCTAAGATTCGAACCGTGAAAACAACTATTAATGCTTGTATTAGGGTAGACTATATACGTCACATCCCGTAAGTACGATCCTTTCCGAATTTCTACTTAAACATAAAATGCTTTGTGTGCGGGATCTACCATTTACCCTTCTATTTAAAACAAAAGTAGATATGGAGGAAAAACTAGATTATGAAAAGGGCAGTTTGGAGATTTGGTCAGACATAATATAAGCAAAGGTCCCACCTTCACTCACACACAAATCTTGTTAAAATCCTCTCTTTTTTTCTTCCTCCCTTTGCACCATTTCATCAAGTCCCAATGGCCAATCTTATCACCATTTTCACACCCTCCATAATATTATGTACACTTTTTCTACACCTCTCTCTCTTTCCTTCTACAATTTCCTCAATTAGTTCAATCCATGACCTTCTCAAAAGTAAAGGACTACCAGCTGGACTATTTCCAAAGAATGTTGTAAAATCATATAATCTTGATAAAAATGGCCATTTGGAAGTTTACTTGGATAGGCCATGTGTTGCAAAATTTGAGACATGGGTGTTTTTTGACACTATTGTTAAAGCTAATCTTAGTTATGGTGGATTAATTGGATTAGAGGGTCTATCTCAAGAAGAGCTTTTTCTTTGGTTGCCAGTGAAAGATATTATAGTATATGATCCTTCTTCTGGTCTAATCTTGTTTGACATTGGTTTGGCTCATAAACAAATATCCCTTTCTCTTTTTGAAGAGCCTCCTCTTTGTACTCCTCAAGGTAACCTCTTTATTCTCTTTTTTATTGGCAATTATTTCAGAATTTAGACGTCGTGAGTTTTCAGTTGAGAATATGAATTTTGAAATAATTTATAGCTCCCACGTAAATAAGCAGTCACACAGAAGTTACAAAATAGAAGTTAGATAGAATTTAGACTAACGATATACGAACAAGAATCGAGCCCGAGAAAAAGGTAGGAAAAAAATGGATTGGGAAGCAGGGGCGAGCTATGTTGGTAGTTGACCACTGTTCGCCGAAAAATTATAGTACTACGTATAAGGTAAAATATTACTCCCTCCGTTTCAATTTATGTGAAATCCCTTGCATAACCCACAAACAAATTTGAACACCCTTATTGAATTTCCTGACTTCGCCACTGTTGGGAAGTACTATCACTCCTTGGCCCCTATTTGCTTCTCTCACAAATAATAGGAGTATATAATATGAAATTCGACCATGAAACATTGGATTCTGTACTAACTCGTGAACTTATTGTTGGATCCGCCACTGCTTTGATTTACTATATTTTTTGGATTTACTCAATTCTCTTAAACTATTCTTAACTAGTTTAATTTGTCTTTTCACCCTATGTTATTCAACTTGCACCCTTCTTAATTATGAAGAACATCTCTTTATGGTTTGTCCATTAGTGATTCTTAGTTTGATGTTGGAAAATGCAGGTTTATCAATGGAAAATGATGGGATTAAGGAGTCTGGATTCAGAATTGATACAAGATTTTCCAGTCTCTGAACTCTGATATGCTACTGATTTTGCTGCGTAATTCTTGGCTTTGGATTTCATTTGTCTCATTTAGGGCGTTTGAAGACTTGAAACATAAGATTTGTAAAAAAAAAAAAGCGGAAACTAACAATATAAAAAATTTGGAAAGAAAATTTGGAATTTTTAAAAATACTTGTTCAAATGGATATATGAGTCATGAAATACAAAAAGGGAAAATATATTGTGAGACTATATGACTATTTCCATCTTGTCTTCTCTCTTAAAATGATTGTTAGTTGTACACAAATTCAGAGGTTGAGACAAGATTCTAATTTAATATTTGTACATATTCAATAAAAATTTTAATATAATATAAAGTTTGAACACATGTTACTAGATTCGACAGAATCCGTAACCAAAACTCTAATTCCGGCTCTGATCACATAGTTACCGGCCAGGCCAATGACGGAAGCTTGAAAATTTATCAAATAAATAAAATAAAAAATACGGACAAAAATTAAGGGATTTAACACTATAATATCTATATAAGTTAACCTAATATATTTGTATGAAGGGACCCCTTCTGCGTGCCTAGGTCCGCCCCGAGCCAGGTTGGTGCAATCATCAAGTTCTTATCTTTTTCTGATGAGGAAGATTTAAGGAATACGACTTGCATCCTTTCCTCATTTTTTGATATACTATATGGCCTAATAATAATAATTACCCGTTACTAATTATGTAGGTGAAAGGTGTGAGTCTGATGTATCACTTTCTGTCCATGCCCATGTCAAAGGGCGTATTTAGTATGGGTTGATCTGAATATATAACTTTCACTCATATCTTGTATTTTTGCATATAGAAAATTATTAAATTTGTACTAATAATAAATTTTGAAGCAATTAAATTAGATGAAATGTGATAGTATTACAAATCTAAATCCATAAGTTCAAATCCTAATCTCAGCCCATGTTGCATGACTTAACCAATTTTTACAAGAGGCAATATGTTTAAACTTTATGCTATTCAAAAGAAATATCACCCTGAGGTTGTCCGAATTTACAAATGCACCCTTATATTTTGCTGGGCTCCTATGATCCCTCTCTTTGTTTAAACTATAATAAATATTACCTTTTGAGCTGATGTGGCACCTTTAAAATTGTGCACGCAATTATAGCGCGTGAGAACTGAAAAATTGCCCCATATCTGATTATTTTATTATTTTTACATTTTTATTTTGCTTTGGCTTTTTCTTTCTTCTTTCTCGTCTTCAATTAAACCTCCACTACGCAATAATACATCAAAGAGACCAGATCTTCATTCTCCAAATTCCTGACACAGTAAGCTGGAGCATCGATTATTTTGTTTAACTATAACTCATTTTTGTAATAAAAGCTAAAATAAATCTTTCAGCGGAAGAATTTAAATGAGAAAATTTAGTTGTTCTAATCGAAAGGTTGCATTCAATTTTTGGAGCTTTAGATTTGGTGTTGAATGAGTGTTTTATTGTGATTCCACGGTTGTTTTTGACTGGGAATTTCTAAATGAGGGTTTTGAGAGGGATTAGGAGGAGAAAAAGAAAGAGCATCAGTCACCGGAAAAATATTTATGGCCGAAGGAAAATAAGTTCATTTACTGTTTGCATTTTTGGTAATTAATGGTTCTTTATTCACTGATTTTATGGTAATTTATAAGGGGTTTGGAGAGATAAAAGGCAGAGAAATGGGTTAGGAAAGAGGAGGGGAACGCAGAGTGAAACTTTTCCGGTCAAAATTGTTGATTTCCGGTAGTTTTTTCTACGGTGCTTCATTGATCATCTCTCTTTGACGATGGTGGTTTTCATGAAAGATGGGTTGTTTTCTAATGGGTGATTTCCATGATTTTCTTTCTTGGAGGTGGTTGGATTTTCTTTCCTTCAGTGAGATTTTTGTTTTAGTCATCGGATTCTTCAAGTTTACAGGTGAGAAACGATATAAGTTAGGGAAGAGAAAAGTAAAAGAAAAATCTCTTGATAAAAGAAATGCTGTAAAATTTGATAAAATTAGTAATAAAAAGACAAAATTACGTGGCAAAAGATGGCCGGTGCGTGCATTACACTATTTCTCTTGGAACTGGTACTGATCACAAAAGATGATATTTATTACAGTTTAAACAAAGACAAGGGTTTCATAGGACCTCCGCAAAGTATAAGGGTGGATTTGGTAAAGTCGGACAACCTCAGGGGGTGATTATGTATTATCCCATATTCAAAAATAGCAATTTTTTTAGAGGATTATGCCATGCCCCGCCACATCATCATGCCACGTAAGTGTCATTTGACATATATTAATGCTATGTGGAAGCTTAAATAGGAGGAATGCTAGCATTTGTGAGAAGATTCTAGAGAA
This sequence comes from Nicotiana rustica, assembly GCA_005239535.1. Taxonomy (NCBI): domain Eukaryota; kingdom Viridiplantae; phylum Streptophyta; class Magnoliopsida; order Solanales; family Solanaceae; genus Nicotiana; species Nicotiana rustica. The sequence goes on from ML518525.1 coordinate 52,420, forward strand.
GTATGGACATTTCCTTATGAAGACTTAGATCCCTATGGATTCGATAAGAAAGTCCTTGGAAACTGCTATGTTTGTAGAGAGTTCTAGAGAAAGCCCTCATCTTATAAATATTAAGGACTTGTAATAATTAATATTTAAATACTAGCCCCTAGGAGACTAATATATAAAAGGGGTCATTCATTTGTAATTAACCAAGCAAAATAATCAAGTTCTCTACAATAAAAAGCTTCATTTGACAAATTTCTCTTGTCTTTATTATCTGACATTCCCTTAGCCTTCTTGAGTGTAATATTTTAGGTTGATTTGGCACAGCAAGATCGTGACTGAGTTGTGTAAGATCGTAAGCAAGTTGTCAAGTGTCGCACGTGCGCTTAGTTCAAGACTAAGGACGTGACAATGTGGTATCAGAGCAAAGGTTGCAACTAAGGGAATGGCGAATGACAGAGAAATTAACGCAGCCAACACCCAAGCCAACGTCATCTAGGATGTTGCTGGCAAGAAGACCTGTAACAAAAAGAGGAATGCCACCAACAAGAGCCAGGAGGTGCCGCCCGAGATTGTGCCAAACGAGGGGCTTACATTCCAGAAACCATCTGCCACTAAGGCGAGCGAGGATAAAGTGGAGGTCCTATCGAAGTAAGTCTCGCTCGGTAAAGAGTGGGTGATGAAGGTGAATGCAGGGATGGACGCGTCAAGATCTTTGACCAACGGTTGGGGAAGGTGGAAGGTGTAACGATCCGACCGGTCGTTTTGCTTTCAAGAACCCCGTACCCCCAAATACGACTTTCCGTACTTGCTTTTATTGATTGATGACTTGGGGGGATGGTTGGTTCGGGATTTGGAAGAGTTTGGGTTGGAATAAAGGCCAAGCTTGACTTCGGTCAATATTTTGAGAAAATGACCTCGGAATCGGGATTTGACGGTTCAAATAGGCTCGTTTGATGAATTCGGACTTAGGTGTATGTTCGGAACGAGTTTCGGATGACCCGAGAGCGTTTCTAGAACCCCGTACCCCTAAATAAGACTTTGCGTACTTTCTTTTATTGATTTATGACTTGCGGAGATGGTTTGGTTCGGGATTTTGAAGAGTTTGGGTTGGAATCCGAACACTTGGTTCCTTAAAGGTGGCTTAAAAGGACAAGCTTGACTTCGGTCGTCATTTTGATAAAATGACCTCGGAATCGGGATTTGACGGTTCAAATAAGTTCGTATGATGATTTCGAACGTAGGTGTATGTTCGAAATGGGTTTCGGATGACCCGGGAGCGTTTTGGCGCCAAATAGTGAAAATTGGATTCTTGAAGTTTTAAAAGTTCTATAATTGTGGGTTGGAACGTGTTTTGGTAATATCGAGGTCCGAACGGAATTCCGAGACCGGGAATAGTTCTGTAATGTCATTTAATACTTGCACGCAAAATTTGGTATCAATCTGAGTAGTATAAGTACGTTTCAGCACGTTGGAAGTAGATTGAAGAACCTAAAGTTCATAAGTTTGATCCAAATGGTTTTAGGGTGTAATTCTTAGTTTTTGATGTTATTTCGGCGTTCTGATCGCGCGAGCAAGTTTGTATAGTGTTGTTGGACTTGTGTGAGTATTCGGAGTGGAGCCCCGAGGGCTCGGGTGAGTTTCGGACTTGCGTTAGGAGTGAAAACACTTCAGTTTTTCTGGTGTTCTGGGCTGTTGTTGCAGGTCTCGCAAATGCGAGGATTTGTTCGCATTTGCACGGAAGGCTTCGCAAAATCGAAGAAGCCTGAGCTGGGCAGAGGTCGCATTTGCGACATTTCGCTCGCATTTGCGAACCTAGCAGGGACTGCATTTGCGACCCAACTGTCTCATTTGCAACCCATGCAGAGGGAGCCTAGGTTCGCATTTGCGATGGTGTTGTCGCATTTGCGGCCTTCAGATTTGTGAACAATGTGTCGCAAATGCGACATCAGAGGCTTGGACACAGCTTTTAAAAAGGGGACTTAGGCCATTTATTTCATTTCACTTCTACACTTAGGGGATTTTTAGAGCTCTTGGAAGGAGGCTTTCACCTAGCACTTTGAGGTAAGAAATTTCTACCCAACATGAGTTAAATACATAGATTATGGGTAGATTAACATGCAAAGATTAGTGAAAATCAAGGGTTTAGATGAAAACCTAGGGTTTTTATAAAAATAGAATTTTACCATGAAATTTGTCATGGAATCTAGTAAAAATCACATATTCTTGATCCTAAGGTTATGGGTAACGATTTTCTTAAACAATTTCCAGAATCCGGGCACGTGGGCCCAGGGTGGATTTTAAGAATCTATTTTTAACCGTGTCGCATGTATGATTCGCGAGTGGGGTAATCTTTTACTTATATATTTAAACCGCGTCGCATGAATGATTCGCGAGCGGGGTAATAGATGCATCTATGGTTCGCACCGTTCGACCCTCGGCAGTGCACAATTTTTATTTTTATGTTGGATCGGGCCGAACGTCCTCGATGGTATTTATGTATTATAAAAGTATTGGAAGTCCTTTATTTAACTGGTGTAAATTTACTATTTGGTGAATATTTGTAAAAAAGGAAGTATTCGGATCCTTATACTTTGATAATAAAGTCGTACAGTTATTTCGCATTTTGAATGTTTATTATTTCCTCATATTGTGCTTATTTGAAATTTTATTACATTATTATATTGTTGGACCTAGTATTGTCGACCCCTCGTCACTACTTCTTCGAGGTTAGACTAGATACTTACTGAGTACATATTGTTTATTGTCACAACCCGAAATCCCACCGTCAGGACCGTGATGGCGTCTAACGTTGAACCCGCTAGACAAGCCAACGTTACCGGTTATTCTAACTTATTCCTTTATTATTTAGCATTTTAAAAGTGATATACAAAAACAAATAAAAACAAGAGTGCGGAAGAAATGAAATCTAACAACTTAACTAATTAGTATTACAAAATCCTTAATAACAACTCCCAGAATTTGGTGTCACAGTTTCACGGACTGTCTACGATTGCTACAAATAAAGGATTGAATAAACAAGGTACTACTGTCTCAAAAATACATAAAGACAGGAAAAGAAGAGAGATAGGAGGTGACACCAAGGCCTGCGGACGCCTGCATGACTACCTCAGTGTCTCCTGGTGGACTGAAGGAAGCCTCCTCGATCAGTGTCCGCTGGGTCTGGTACCGGGATCTGCACAACATAAAGAAGTGCAGGTGTAGCATCGGTACAACCGACCCCATGTACTGAGTAAGTGTCGAGCCTAACCTCGGCGAAGTAGTGACGAGGCTAGGACACGACAAATAATATCATTTGTGCAGTTTAAATAAAATAACAGGAAATAACAACAAGAAATAAACAGCTAAGTACAATAACGGGGAAAAGGGGTAGCAATTACTGAAATGACGGAATAGAGCAACAATGGAAATATTTAAATAAGGACAAGGATCAACAACTCTGAACAAACAAGTAAAAGGAAACGGCATGACATGTCCCCTCGTGCTAAAATATCATAAAACACGGCACAGAATGTCCCCTCGTGCAGAAATATCAATAACACGGCACAGAATGTCCCCTCGTGCAGAAATATCAATCACACGGCACAGACTGTCCCCTCGTGCATAAATAAACATAAACACGGCACAGAATGTCCCCTCGTGCATAAATAACATAAACATGGTACGAAATGTCCCCTCGTACATAAATAGCATAAACATGGAACGGAATGTTCCCTTGTGCATAAATATAAAAAACAACAGTTTGCCAAGAAAATCAACAATAAGAAACCATAAATGCAACGGAATAATCAACAAAAATAATACCGTCCCGGCAAGGGACACAACTATACCAATCCTACACAAGTGTATAATTTAACAAAATATTTCTCAACCGATCAAATACTCAACAGTATTCACAACCAATAATTTCCCTCAAACGAATAACTGCCAAATTGATATTAAATTCATAACACAATAAACTTCAATGAAAATCACATAATTGCTCATATTCGACTCACGGGCATGCTTGACCACAACATATAGGTACTCGTCACCTCACCTATACATTGGACATGGAATAAACACGTAGGAAGTAAGACTCAACACCTATTCCCTCAAGCTAAGGTTAGGTCAAACACTTACCTCGACTTCCACGATCAAATCAAGCCTCTAGCACCGCTTTTCCTTTTGAACTCGACTCCAAATCAACCTTATCTAGACATAATCGACTCAATATCATCAATAAAAGCTAAAGAATTCAATTTCAATGCTTAATTATAGGCTTTCTAACATTCTTCCCAAAAAATCCAAAAATCGACCTCGGGCCCGCTCGGTCAAAACACGAGGTTCGGACCAAAACCCGATCACCCATTCACCCACAAGCCCGAATATATAATTTGTTTTGAAATCCGACCCCAAAACGAGGTCAAATTCCCAAATAATCAAAAAGCCCTAACTCTACCCAAATCCCTAGTTTTCTACCTAATCCCATGTTTTTAGGCCTAGAATCTAATGGGTGTTGATAAAAATGGAAAAAAATGAGGTTAGGATTACATACCTATGAAGCTATGGTGAAGAAGTTCTTCAAAAATCGCCCAAAAGGTGTGGAGAAGAAGGAGTTTGTGAAAAATGGTGAAATTCCCGTATGGGTTCTGTTTTTGGACTTAAGAAAATAACTGGGCAATTTATACCTATGCAATCGCGAGGCATGGGATGCGATCACATAGTGGACTAGGTTCCAAGCTCCGCGATCGCGGATGAAGGTTTGCGGTCGCACAGTTCAACTACCCAGCCCCCCCAGCTATCCTATTCACCTATGCGATCGCAACTACACCTATGCGATCGAATAGTGCAATAGACTCTTCCCCCTACGATGTGCTATGCGATCGCATAGTGTTAAACACCAGACACCAGCAAAATGCTAAAACACCAGATTTTTCTAAGTTTTAACACCACGACACCTACCCGAAACTCATTCGAGCCCTCGGGGCTCAACACCAAATATGCACACAACCTCAAAAATATCCTACGGACTTATTCGTGTAATCAAATCACTAAAATAACATCATAAACATCGAACTAAACCTCAAAATCAATGAAATTTCTCAAAACCTCTTTAAACATCAAATTTTGCATTTAAGGTCTGAATCACGTTAAATAAATTCCGTTTCTTACCAAACTTTACAGACAACACAAATAAATCATATCGAATCTGTACCGGGCTCCGAAACCATCTTACGGGCCCGATACCACAGGTTTCACATAGCATTTCACTTTCAAAAACCTTTCTATTTTTCAGAAAACAATTTCTTTTAAAAATTCATTTCTCGGACTTGGGACCTCGGAATTCGATTCCGGGCATACGCCCAAGTCCCATATTTTCCTACGGACCCTCTGGGACCATCAAATCACGGGTCTGGGTCAGTTTACCAAAAATGTTGACCAAAGTCAACTCTGTTCAAATTTCAACACAAAATTATTGTATTAATCAGTTTTTCATATAACGGCTTCCCGGCTACACCCACAGGCTGCGCACGCAAATCGAGGGGAGATAGAAGGATATTTTCATGGCCTCAAAACACATATTAATCTAGAAATGCACAGGATGAACTTTTGGGTCATCACAATCTCCACCTGTAAAACAAACGTTCCTCCTCGAACGGGCATAGAAAGGTATCTGAATCGGGGAAAAGATGGGGATATCGGCTCCGCATATCGGACTTGGACTCTCAAGTAGCTGCCTCAACAGGATGACCTCTCCACTGAACACGGACCAAAGGATTATGAGCACGTGATTTTTACTTATCGTATAATCCTACAAAAATCTCAATAAAATACTTGGTTTTATGGATTTTTGTTAAATTTCAATGCTATTTGTGAATTTAGTCCTACATTATGTGGCCATAATTCGTATTTTAAGCTTATAAATAATTTGAAGTGGCATAATTAGATGCATAAATATAATCATTAATAACAAATATAGTAAATTGGTCTAAAATGTTCAATTTTTGGATTTAATCGCTTTATTTTAACCAAGTGTGATTTTGTTCTATAAATGATTAAGAGTATCAAAATCAAATATTTTTACTTTTTATTAGGTGGCCAATAAGTGTATAAATTGGACGAAATTAAATTGAAATTAATTGTTGCATGTTTTTTTAGTTTAATCTTAATTAATATTGAAATTAAGGGTGAAAACAAGCCTAGAAAAATCGGATTGGGCCAAAATTGCCAGGCCCAAAGCTTCTCTATACACACCCCTTTACGCCCCAGCCCAAACCCCATAACCCATGCCCGGCCTGTCCCTCTCCTGTTACCAAATGACCCCGTTTTGATAAGAGAGCAAATCCCAGCCGTTGATCTCGTTTGATCTAACGTCTGGGAACTCAACACCCCTTTAGTATTTAACTATTCCAAAGCCTCCCCACCCTAGAGACCAAAGTCTAACACCCCTTCTCTCTTCTCTCTCAACCCTCACCGTCTTCGCCACTCCCCCGCCCTAGCTCCGCCGGCCGGAAATCGCCGCCGCCGGCGGAGCATCACCAATCGACCTCAAAATTCTACCAGAGGATCTCCTTCCTCTCCTCAACCCCGTCCCAACATTGATTTCCCCAGACCATCATCCGTTTGTGAGAAATTCCAAATCTAAAAACTGACGAAACCCTAAATCATGCCAACGACAACTCCAAGTGGATCTGTGACTCAAACTCACATGAGTCGATGGCTCTTGACGAGAGCCGTCGATTCATGTGAGTAAGGGTCACTATTGAGGGTCGCCGGAGTCCGGCCAAGTTCCGACAGGTCACCGGAATTCCTCCAAACTCTTACTGGTACCTCCCTCTCTCTCTTTGCTTATTAATTTTTCTTTTTCTCTTTATTTTCTTTCCTTGCTCTTCCTTTTCGTCAAAATCATATTCATGTTTCAACCCATGCTTGGTCTCTATTTAACCTGTTATCTGTTGTCAATCCATCTTTGTTCCATCCATGTCTTTGTTATTTCGTCTTAATTAGTCTAGATCTTATGGCTCGTTCCCATATATGCTATCAAATGAGTTGGCAACCATGCTTATGTGAGGATTTCTCTGACGATTCATTTTTAATTTGTTCCGTTTGTTTCTTCTCTATCAAGGTTCAATTATGAGTGATTAGTTTGCTTACTTGAGTCATTAGATCCACGAATTCATGTTTTAATTACTGTCATTGTTTCTCATAAAATAGTGTAATAGCCTTTATGTGTGACTTGCTCATATATTGTTTGAGTTTGGTTTTACTTAGCCTATGATTTTGCTGCCTATATCGTTAGTCACAATTAAGTATTAACTTTCAATTAATCATAGTTTAACCTAATTTCAACTCTTAGGATAGATTGACATTTTTAATTAGCCTAAACAAACTAACCCCTACCTAGGCTCAAGTAGAAACTAAAACATGCCTTAATGAAAGAAAATTGACTAAGTCTAATAACCTAACTAATTTTCATTAATTAACCTAAAAGCCTAAACAAAGTCTGAAATTAGCACCTTCAACCAGTTAAGTCTTAGATAACTAGTTAAGACCAATTAACTAAGTTTAAAAACAAATAATTCACATAAGCTTAATTTTAGTTAATGATGAATCTATTTCAGTTTCTTTACCCTATTAGTTAACCCAAGTTAATAAATAACCTTGATTGACCTTAAAGGGTAATCCTAAGGGTAATTCTAGGAACCTAGGGGGTAATTTAGTACTTTAGTTGAGGGAATCTTGGGTGTAACCACCCAAGAACCTTCTAGAACTAGGAAATCAGATTTTTTGGGGGTACAATAGTAATTGTAAAGGCTGGAATCTTCTAGAATGAGGGCACCTGCCCCAAAGGATAAGGATGGACAGTTGTACCTGTACTATTCAGCCTATTAGATAAGGTATATTCCAAAAAAAGATGCTACCCTAAATTCCCCTATAAATAGACTAGGATAAACAGATTTTCGAGGACACTTTTTTTTACACACCTGAAAACTTTATTTTTGCTTTACACACCTACTGAAATCTTGCTCTAAAAGTACTGCTTTTCTGAAAGTCTAAATAAGCAGAAAACACTGAAAATACTCAAAGAAAATGCGGAAAATAGCTTAAAATTTTGGTTTTCCTCAGTCTTGATACTCTGAATCATGGGTTGTAGTTGCTGATTTTCTGGATTATTGTCAAACCCCCAAACTAGGGGAGGAACGACTGGCACTCGATACAATATTCGATCGAGTTAGCCACTAAACATACTAGCTAACTGGGGGCCCAACAGATCGGGCAGCACAACATCTGAAATACTAAGCCTGGACTGTTAAGGTCATGACCTGAATAACAAAGGTAGACAAGCCAAAATAATAAAGTATTAGTTGGACGACGAG
>ML518525.1:60909-95272 GCA_005239535.1 Nicotiana rustica
CTATGAAAGCTCCTGGAAGAGGTGAAGCTTACCAACTCACAGCTGAACCCCGAAATCCTAGCGCAGGGGTCGATCAGAGTCCCTACCTGGACCTGCACGCACGAAACAAAAATGCAGTGTCCCCAGGCAACGGGACATCAGTACGAATAAAAATATACTGGTATGTAATGCAGAAAGTAGAATCATACATATCTGAGGTAAAAAGGGTAATAGAGATACCACCTGACACTGAAACTCTAATAACCTCCATGGCTGACATCCGACCTCATAATAATCAAATATGCATGGTATGCATGTGTAATCATATGTTGTGAATACATATATATTGATGAAAATGCATGACATACCCAACCAAATGCTAGCAATGGCGGTCTCTCCCGGTAGCTAACCAGTTATGGTCGAGAAAGGGCGTTTGGCTTATCTAGCTTATGTACAAGACACCAGGCATGCCGCCGGATCGTGATATAGATTTTTGCATTGACTTAGCTCCAAAAACCTAACCTATATCTATTCCACCGTACCGTATGGCTCCGAAATAATTGAAAGAGTTGAAAGAACAGCTTGAGGAGTTGCTAGCTAAGGGGTTTATCAGACCGAGTGTATCCCCTTGGGGTGCTCCAGTGTTGTTTGTGAAGAAGAAGTATGGGACTATGCTGATGTGTATTGACTAACGTCAGTTGAACAAAGTTACCATCAAGAACAAGTGCCTGTTTCCGCTCATCGATGATTTGTTTGACCAGTTGCAGGGTGCTAGGGTGTTTTCTAAGATTGACTTGAGGTTATGGTACCATCAACTGAAGATTCGGGACTCGGATGTTCCGAAGACTGCCTTCCGTACTAGATATGGTCATTATGAGTTCCTTGTGATATTCTTTGGCTTGACTAATGCCCCAGCGGCGTTCATGGATTTGATGAACAGGGTGTTCAGGACTTATATTGTTTCTTTCATTATTGTCCTCATTTATGAAATCATGATCTACTCACGTAGCCTGGGGGAGCACGAGCAGTATTTAAGAGTAGTGCTTCAGGCATTGCGAGAGAAGAAGCTATATGCTAAGTTCTCCAAGTGTGAGTTTTGGCTTGAGTCAGTGGCATTCTTGGGGCATGTTGTATCGGGAGAGGGTATTAAGGTGGACCCTAAAAAGATTGAGGTGGTTCAAAGTTGGCCAAGACCCACTTCAGCGACCGAGACGGGAGTTTCTTGGGATTGGCAGGATATTATCGCCAGTTTGTGGAGGGATTTTCATCCATTGCAGCACCTCTGACTAGATTTACCCAGAAGGGTGACCCATTTTGATGGTCCGACGAGTGTGAGGCGAGCTTTCAGAAGCTCAAGACAACTTTGACTACGGCACCAGTTCTAGTGTTGCCTTCCAGTTCGGGGATGTATACAGTTTATTGCGACGCTTCACGCGTTGGCTTGGTATGTGTATTAATGAAGGAGGATCGAGTTATTGCATATGTTTCACGTCAGCTGAAGACTCATGAGAAAAACTACCTCGTGCACGATTTGGAGTTGGCAGCGATTGTTCATGCTCTTAAGATTTGGAGGCATTACTTATATGGAGTGTCCTGTGAGGTTTATACAGACCACCGCAGTTTGCAGCATGTGTTCAAGTAGAGGGATCTTAATTTGAGGCAGCGTAGATGTCTTGAGTTACTGAAGGACTATGACATCACTATTCTTTATCATCCGGGCAAGGCAAATGTGGTTGCAGATGCCTTAAGCAGGAAGGCAGAGAGTATGGGTAGCTTGGTATTCATTTCAGCGAAGGAGAGACCACTAGCCCTAGACATTTAGTCTTTGTCTAACAGACTTGTGAGGTTGGAAATTTCAGAGCCCATCCGAGTTCTTGCATGTGTTGTTGCCCAGTCTTCATTATTGGGACAGATCAAGGCTCGGCAGTTCGATGATATGCATTTGGCAATCCTCAAAAAGACGGTACTACAAGGTGGTGCCAAGGAGGTTTATATTGTAGAGGATGATGTTCTGCGACTTTAGGGTCGCCTATGTGTTCCTAATGTTGATGGACTGAGGGAGAGGATTCTAGAAGAGGCACACAGTTCACGGTATTCCATTCATCCAGGTGCTATAAAGATGTGTCGTGACTTGAGGCAGCATTATTGGTGGCGGCGGATGAAAAAAATACATAGTGGTGTATGTAGCTAGATGCCTAAATTTCCAACAGGTTAAGTATGAGCACCAGAGGCCAGGAGGCCTACTTCAGCAGATGACTATACCTGATTGGAAATGGGAGCGCATCACTATGGACTTCGTAATTGGGTTGCTGCGGACTTTGCGGAAGTTCGATGCGGTTTGGGTTATTGTTGACAGGTTGACGAAGTCGGCATACTTCATACATGTATCCACTACTTATACTTCGGAGAGGATGGCCCAGATTTACATTCGGGAGATAGTTCGAAAGCACGATGTGCCTGTGTCCATCATATCAGATAGAGGTCCTCAATTCACCTCACATTTCTAGAGAGCCGTACAGAGTGAGTTGGGCATTCGTGTAGTGCTCGACACAGCATTCCATCCACAGAAAAACGGGCAGTCGGAGCGGACAATTCAAATATTGGAGGACATGCTCAGAGCATGTGTGATTGACTTTGGAGGGCAGTGGGATCAGTTCCTGCCCTTGGCTGAGTTTGCTTACAACAACAGTTATCAGTCCAACATTGATATGGCTCCATTTGAGTCTTTATATGGTCGGCGATGTCGTTCTCCCATCGGGTGGTTTGATCCTGGTGAGGCTAAGTTATACGTACTGATTTGGTAAAGGATGCCTTGGAAAAGGTAAAGTTGATTCAGGACAGACTTCTCAAGGCACAGTCTAGATAGAAGAGTTATGCGAATCAGAAGGCGCGTGACGTATCATTTATGGTCGGCCAGAAGGTTCTCTTGAAAGTCTCGCCGATGAAGGGTATTATGAGATTCAGGAAGAAGGGCAAGTTGAACCCCAGGTTTATAGGCCCATTTGAGGTGTTGAGGCAAGTTGGGGAAGTTGCTTATGAGCTCGCTTTACCTCCCAGCTTATCAAGAGTTCATCTAGATTTTCATGTGTCTCTGCTCCGAAGGTACCAAGCCGACTTATCCCATGTGTTAGACTTCAGTACCATTCAGCTAGATGAGAGCTTGGGCTACGAGGAAGATCCTATTACAATTGATGATATACAGGATCTCCAGTTGAGGTCTAAGAAGGTTTTCAAAGTGAAGATCTAGTGGAGGAACAACCAGTCGAGGAGGCAACTTGGGAGTCCAAGGAGGACGTGCGGAGCCGATATCCACATTTATTCAGCACTCCAGGTATGATTCTAGGCCCATTCGAGGACGAACGTTTGTTTAAGAGGGGGAGAATGTAACGACTCGACCGGTCATTTTGCTTTCTAGAACCTTGTACCCCTAAATAAGACTTCCCGTACTTGCTTTTATTTATTTATGAATTGCGGGGATGGTTGGTTCGGGATTTGGAAGAGTTTGGGTTGGAATCGGAACACTTAGTTCCTTAAAGGTGGCTTAAAAGGCCAAGTTTGACTTCGGTCAATGTTTTGAGAAAACGACCTCGGAATCGGTATTTGACAGTTCCAATAAGTTCGTATGATGATTTTGGACTAATGCGTATGTTCGGAACGGGTTTTGGATGAACCGAGAGCGTTTCGGTGCCAAATAGTGAAAATTGGATTCTTGAAGTTTTAGAAGTTCTATAATTGTGGGTTGGAACATGTTTTGGTGATATCGAGGTCCAAACGGAATTCCGAGATCGGGAATAGTTCTGTAATGTCATTTAAGACTTGCACGCAAAATTTGGTATCAATACGAGTAGTATAAGTACGTTTCGGCACATTGGAAGTAGATCGAAGAACCTAAAGTTCATAAGTTTGATTCAAATGGTTTTAAGGTGTAATTGTTAGTTTTTGATGTTATTTCGGCGTTCCAATCGCGTGAGCAAGTTTGTATAGTGTTGTTGGACTTGTGTGAGTATTCAGAGTAGAGCACCGAGGTCTCGGGTGAGTTTCAGACGTGCGTTAGGAGTGAAAACACTCCAGTTTTTCTAGTGTTCTGGGATGCTATTGCAGGTCTCGCAAATGCGAGGATTTGTTCGCATTTGCGAGGAAGGCTTCGCAAAATCGAAGAAGCCTGAGCTGGGCAGCGGTCGCATTTGCGACATTTCGTTTGCATTTGCGAACCTATCAGGGTACGCATTCACGACCCAACTGTCTCATTTACGACCCATGCAGAGGGAGCCCAGGTTCGCATTTACGATGGTGTTGTCGCATTTTCGGCCTTCGTGAAAATCACATATTCAAAGATTAGTTAAAATCAAGGGTTTAGATGAAAACCTCGGGTTGAATTTTACCACAAAATTTGTTATGGAATCTAGTAAAAATCACATATTCTTGATCCTAAGGTTATGGGTAACGATTTTCTTCAAAAATTTCCAGAATCTGAGCACGTGGGCCCGGTTGTGAATTTTAGGAATCTTGTGATTTGGGTTGGAAAATTACTCTAATAGTGGGAGTATGATCTTTGGAGCCTATATTGACTAGTGTTTTGCCCTAGTTGAAAAGTTTTGGATCGTTTGGCTCCGGTTTGAGGGTTTGAACGCATTCTTGAGTTTGGAAGTAAGCCTTGCGACAAGGTAAGTCTCTGTTCTAACCTCTTAAGAGGGAATTTTTCCCCATATGTGAATGTAATTGATGTATGATTATACGTGGGGGCTACGTACGCACTAGGTGATGAGAGTTCGCACGTAGAACCTAATCTTGCAAATGTCCGAGTAGTTTAGGCCAACATCATGTTGTGTTGATATAGTTGTTACTCTATGTTTATGGTTTTCCTTCTAAAGTAGCGGAATTTAGTTGTTGTTAAACGTCACGGGAAGAAGTTGAACTTATTATAAACGTCGGGACCTTGAAGTTTTGCATTTGAACTTCATATTTTGAAAAGGATAGAGGAATACTAAAGTATTATGAGAAAAAACTATTTTTAGTTGTGTTGCAGGTATGATTCGCGAGCGGGGTAATCTTTTACTTATATATTTAAACCGCGTCGTATGAATGATTCATGAGTGGGGTATTTCTCTACTTTTAGGTTTGACCGCGTCATATGAATGATTCGCGAGCGGGGTAATAGATGCATATATGGTTCGCGTCGTTCAACCCCTCAGCAGTGCACAATTTTCATTTTTATGTTGGATCGGGCTGAACGTCCTCGGAGGTATTTATGTATTATAAAAGTATTGGAAGTCCGTTATTTAACTGGTGTAAATTTACTATTTGGTGAATATTTGTAAAAGAAGGAAGTGTTCAGATCCTTACACTTTGATGATAAAGTCGTACAATTATTTCGCATTTTGAATGTTTATTATTTCCTCATATTGTGCTTATTTGATATTTTTTTACATTATTATATCGTTGGCCTTAGTATGTGTCAAAGTCGACCCCTCGTCACTACTTGTTCGAGTTAGATTAGATACTTACTGGGTATGTATTGTTTATGTACTCATACTACGCTTCTGTACTTAATTGTACAGGATCTGAGACAGGTGCATCTAGTTATCCGTCGGGAGCACATTCTTGATTTGGACCAGGACTTACGGTGAGCTTCCCATTCTAGCCGTTCAGCAGCATACCAGAGTTTTCTTTTGCTCGTATCTGTCTATTCATTTCTGACAGTAGGGTAGTCTTCCTTTTGTATATTCTACTAGATGCCCACATACTTGTGACACTAGATCCTTGGCACACACATTAGTAGACTATTCTTTTGGAATGTAATTACTTAATTATAACTTCATTTGGTCATTTCAGCTTTAAATTGCCTAAACTATTCGTTATTATCGAATGCTTTAAATTTAAGCTAAGTAAATGCTGGAAATGTTTTGGTAAAATAAATGAGAACCCACCAGTTGATTAGTGTTGGCTTGCCTGACAGCGGTGTTGGGCGTCATCACGACCTGATATGAAATTTGGGTCGTGACAGAAGGCACCCTTATCGTTCTTGAGGGACACATTCTTAAGAATATTGAGAGTATTCGAAATGACTTGGAGGGACGTACATGGATTGAGATGGAACTAGGGAAAACCATCTCTGCCTTGGAATGCAGACTCCTAGAGGCCTTGAGTACGATCATGCTATGAAGGCAAAGATAGAATTACTCGAGGAATATGTCAATGTTGGCGTGACCGAAACAGACAGAAATGTTTTTGTGACGAGGGAGGCCAAGATCGAGTCTCCCAAACCGTAGGTGTTCAAAGGTGTTCGTGATACACACGAATTGGAGAATTTCCTTTGGCACTTGGAGAACTACTTCAGGCACGGCAAAGTGAAAGACGACGAGGCCAAGATCAACACGGTTGTGTTATACCTCTCACCACTAGAAAACTACAAATTTCCCAGCGAAATTTTCCATAGATATATTATCAGTGGAAATTCCCACTACAATTTAGAAAAACTCTCTCACGGACTATAGGTGGAAATTATTTGGCGCAAAAAAACGTGCAATTTTTTTCCCACCGAATCAATGGGAAATACATTAGAAAATTACTATATAAATAATTAAACTTTTAGTGAAACGGTGGGAATCTAAAGATAAAAAACTATTTTAATGTTCCCACAGATGCAGTGAAAAATGGAAAAAACTTTCCCACGGCCTATAAGCGCACTAAAAGCGTGCAATTTATTTTCCACGAAATCGGTGGAAAATACATTAGAACAATTACTATAGAAATTATTAAACTCTTCCCAGTGAAAATGTGGGAATCTAAAAATAAAAAAGTATTCTAATTTTCCCACAGATGTAGTGGGAAATTCAAAATTTTGAAATACAAAATTTTGTCCAAAAAACCCGCGAGGTTAAAAAATTTCACAAAAATTGAATTTAATAAGACAATTCCCACAAATATTTCAGTGAATCAGTCTGAATGTCTTTCCTATTATAGTACAACCCTTCTTCTTTCTTTTTTATTTTTACTCTCATTATCTTCTTTAAAAATCATCCATTCTTGTCCAAGGAGCTTTCACTCATGTAAAATAAAAGGTAATATCATATCCGCTCATGTAAAATCAAAGTTTAGAGGATTATTATTAGATTTTGAACTTGATTTAGCTTTATGAAGCCTGAAAGCTTTTCCTTTCATATAATAGTTGCAACCCTTTTGCATACTTTCAAACAATCGTTGGAGGAGTTCATTGAAATCCAACCAACCGATGACCAAGGAAAGCCAATCCAACCATCCAGGAGAGTGTTATAGACTTGCGGAATTTTAAACAAACGTTGGAGGAGTTCATTCAATTGGATAAAATAGAATGCTGAATTTTTTATTTGAGTATTTAGTTGCATTATTGGTTTATTGTATTTTCTGTTTTGGTTGGATGTTTATGAAATGGATCAGAATCGATGCTGAATTTTGTATGTGAATGTTTAATTTTATTTAGGCTTATTGTTGGTGGTTGTATTTCTTGTTTGGTAGGTTGTGCAGTATAAAAAGCAACACTATGCACAAAAATATTTTCAGACTTCCCACTGAATCCGTGGGAAGGTTCGTCCTTTTAGTTATAGATCTTGCATCATTCCCACTAACATCGGTGGAAAAATTCATACTTTTGTTTTCATTACGTGTATTTTTTCCACCACTTCTCTAGCTAATATATTAAAATAATAAAAATTACTAATAATGCTTTCCACGGATTGTTGGTGGGAATTCATTATTTTGCCTATTAAATCTTCGCTGGGAAAACCGTGGGAAACTTCCCACTACTTCTCTGGGAAGTTTTTTCCGACCATGCCTTTTTTGGGTGATCCGTTTCGGTGGGAATGTGGTGTGAAAACTCAATTTTTCCACTAATTTTCCATTGATTTTGCTGTGGGAAAATCATGTATTTCTAGTAGTGCCTCAGAGATTTTCGCATTGTAGTGGCGTCGAAAGTGTGTTGACATGGAGAAGGGGATACACAAGATTGAGACGTGAGAGAGTTTAAGAAAGAGTTGAGGAAGCAATTCTACCTGGTGAATGTGGTGAATGAGGCTAGGCGTAAGCTAAGGGAGCTCCAACAGACGGCCAAAATTCGGTATTATGTGCGCGAGTTCACTACCGTAATGCTGCAAATATCGTCATTATCCGAGGAAGATTCACTCTTCTACTTCATGGATGGGTTGCAAAATTGGGCAAAACAGGAGTTAAGAAGACATCAAGTAGCCAACATGGATGAGGCCATATCGGTAGCCGAGTCTCTCATTGACTTCAAGATGGAGCCTGCCAAGTTCACAGGAGGCAATGCCGAGATGGGTGGGGGAAGTCATGACAAGAACAACGGGAAAGGCATAGCCGAGGTATATAAGAGAAATGGCGAGGGGCCATCCCATGATGAACTGGGGTCCAAGAGAAATGGGAAGGGGCCGGAAAACGGCAGCGAGTACGTGCCTAAGGGAAGGTTCTACTTCTGTAAAGGATCACATTGGGAAAGTGAAATTCCCAGATTTGGGGAGCCTTGCATCAATGATCGGGAACTTTGCTCCAAGGGTGACATGGGAGGGATCGGCTGTATTGGGGGGATGCACTTGGAATCTAAGCCAAAAGTAGCGGATTCCAAAGCCTATCTTGGCACCATACAAATGGAGCATGGTGATATCAAGAAACGTTGGGCGGACATAGTTGAAGAGGATGGCGAGTTACGAAGCGATGGCATGCTATCAGACTTGAACGATGCACCAAGAAGAGGGGTTAAGTTTTCTAGCAAGGTTGTGACCACGAAGGGCATCCAAATAGGGAGTGGAAGCATGGACCCGATACTTTTGAAGTTGCTAGACTTGGTTGAGTCATGGGGAGATTCATGCCAAGAGCAAAGAGAGCCATCCAATGGGCGTAAGATCGAGGTTAGCATTGCTAGCCGTCCAAAGTACAAATGGGGCAAGAAGAAAGTGACCAGTACCTTGTGACATGGGAAGGTGAATCGCTCCATAGAGCATCATGGATAATGGACAAAGATCTCCGGCGACGCCAAGGTGAGGTGCACGCGTACGTGTTGATGCTTTGTGCTAAGGGTGTCACAAAATTTGGTGGGGGAGAGTGTCATGACCCGCCACATCATCATGGCATGTAGATTCCATTTGGCATATATTAATACCATGTGGAAGCTTACATAGGAGGAGTTCTAGCATTTGTGAGAAGATTCTAGAGAAGTATGGACTTTTCCTTAGGAAGACCCTAGATCCCTATGGATTTACTAAGAAAGTCCTTGGAATTTTCTAGGTTTGTAGAGAGTTCTAAAGAAAGCCCTTATAAATATTAAGGACTTGTGTAATAACTAATATCTACATACTAGCCCCTATGAGAGTAGTATATAAAAGGGGTCATTCATTTGTAATTTACCAAGCAAAATAATCAAGTTTTCTACAATAAAAAGCTTCATTTGGCAAATTTCTCTTGTCTTTTTTACCAGACATTCCCTTAGCGATCTTGAGAGTAGTATTTTAGGCTAACTTGGCGCAGCAAGATCATGACCGAATTGTGTAAGATCGTGAGCAAGTTGTCAAGTAACGCACGTGAACTTAGTTCAAGACTAAGGACGTGACAACGAGGCTCGTTAATAGGGGGAAGGGAAGAAAAAAAAAAGGAAAAATCCAAGGTGAATTTGACATTGTACCTAAGCGGTGCCTATGTCTATAGTTTTTAACTTTTTATTACTAAAGTTTTGGACCTTAATGTGAATGGCTTTGTCCTGAGATGAGGCCATTGTCTCCACACGATGATTAAGAACTTATATGTCTTTTAGGGCCCCCACCCCCTCCTTCAAGAGACAAAACTAAAATAACAACTTTTATGGTGAATTTATTCAATCCTAAGGAAATCCAAAGTTAATACAGTCAGACCTCTCTATAACAACATCTCTATATAATAGACATTCACTATAAAACGTGTTATTCGCGAAATTAAATATTATATTATGTTATAATATATGTTCTTTATAACAATACTTCGCTATAGAATTAAAAAGAATTCGGAACAAATGAAGTTGTTATAGAGAGGATTAGTTGTATAGTGCATACTTAATTTGAGTTTAACATTTACGTTTAGATGGTTTTGTTATTGGTTTGCTTTATTGGTTTAATCTTAAGTTATTAACCATTAATTGGAGGTGATTCGAATGCGAATATAATTGTGCTTTATAAGTTACATTTTATAAATGCGATCTATAAGTTGAAATCACATATGCGACTTATAAATAGCAATTTATAAATCACAATTGTAAATGCAACTTATAATATATAAATTGTAAAATACATAAATCGCAACCTCGGAATGCGATTTATAAATCGCAATCTCTGAATGCAATTGTAAAATCCTATAGCCCCCTACCTCAAGCCGGTGCACTCCTCCGGCCTCTGCCTCGGCCTCTAGCAAAAGGGGGAGTAGCTCCTCCCGGGTCTTGAACGCCTGTCGTACGCGTCCTCACCATCTATGAGAGAATAGAAGGAAGAAACTAAGTATGCCATCAACTGCACGATAGGGGATGAATAAAGAGTAGTTTCCTAATATCCTATAACCTCTCGAAGATAAGCATGGACGTCTCCGCGCCGATCCGCAAGACTCTATTAGACCTGCCCATGACTCATGAGACCTACGTGAACCTAGTGCTCTGATACCATGTTGTCACGACCTAATTTCGTATTAGGACGTGATGTCGCCCAACACCATTGTTAGGCAAGCGAACATTGATTAAACTAAGGATCTCCCGAATAGAGTAAATCACTAATTAGATAAAATAATTGCATTAACTGAAAATATTTTTAGTATTTTCCGATGTAACATCTTTTAGACGGAACAATGAATGCAACCGTAATCATTTAATTACAACCCAAAGTATCGAAAAGTCTACTAGTGTGTGTGTGCCAAGACCTGGTGTCACAAGTGTTTGGACAATCTAGTAGAATATACAAGACAAATGCTAGCCTACTGTCTGAAAGGAAATAGACAAAATATAAAATACAAGAAAGACTCCAGCTGATGCAGAACGGCTCAAAAGGGCAGCTCATCAGGTAGTCTCGAACTAGAAAATAAATCTATGCGCCGGACTGGTGACCAAATGCATTCGCCTCAAATCCTGTACAATCAAGTACAGAAGCATAGCATGAGTACATAAAAATATGTATTCAGTAAGTATCTAGTCCAACCTCAAAGAAGTACTGACGAGGGGTCGACTTTGAAACATACCAGGGCCAACAAAATAATAATGTGATTCTAATTAAACATGATATACGGAACTACAATAAACTCAGAACAAGAAATAACTGAACAGTTTTTCCATCATTTTCGAGAAATTAAAACACTTCCTTCATTTAAAATAAATGATCTCTAACACAGTAAATTTATAAAATTATAAAACAAAAGGCGTCCAGTTCTAATATCAGACACAAATTCCATCGAGGATGTTGGGCCCGATCCAACATAAATGTAAACTTTGCACTGCCGAGGGTCGAGCGGCGCGAACCCTAGATGCATTTATTAACCTACCGAGGCGAACGACCTGCTCTCATGAGAGTAGTGGAAATAGACACCCCGCTTGCGAAATATATTCGCGATGCGGTTACATATAATTATAACATAGCTTCCCTCAATTCTTTTAAAAATAATAACTTACTTGAAACCGTTGAAACTCTTAAAACTTTAAATTTAGTTCGCATCCAATACGATCAACATACATGATCAGTTAACAGTGTCCACAATGTATGGTATAAGCCTAAAACTACCCGGACATAATAGGAATAGTAGCTACGTACAGACTCTCGTCACTTCGCGCGTACGTAGCTCCCACAAATAATCACATATTAATTAAATTCACCTATAGGGAAATTTTCCTCTTACAAGGTTAGAAAAGAGACTTACCTTGCTTCAAGGCCTACTTTCCGGTCCAAGCGTATGCCCCAAAACCCTCAATTCGATGCCGAACAATCCAAATAGTGTAAAGACTAATCAATATAGGCTTAAAAGTTCATATCTCAACTATAAAAGAAATTCCCCAACTCAAGTTGCAAGATTCCTAAAAATTCATCCCCGGACCCAGGTGCCTGGATTCCAAAAATTTTCGAAGAAAGTTTTCACCCACTACCTAAGGAACACAAATATATAATTTTCACTAAGTTCCATGGTAAAATCTCATTTTTGTCAAACCCTAGGTTTTTCATCTAAACCTTTGATTTCTACCAATTTTCATGTTATAATCTACCCAAATTTTATGTAATAAACTTACATTAAGTAGAAATCACTTACCTCACAAAGCTAGGTCGAAACCCCTTCCTTAGAAGCTTTCAAATCGCCCAAGAGAATAAGAAGATGTGATAAAAATGGCCTAAGTCCCGTATTAAATGTAGTGCACTGCCTCCAGCGATTTTGCACTTGCGGGGAGCTGGTCGCACCTGTGGTCCCGCACATATGGAAAATCTGTCGCAGGTGCGCATTTTCCCCTCCTGGCCAAAATCCGCATCTGCGGGCTCAAGGGGCTGCATCTACACATAAGCACGTTCCTGCGAACACTGACCTTGCACCTGTGATTGCTCAAGTGTGCTAAAACGTCCGCACCTGCGGTGCCTGGGCTTTCCTCCCTCCTTCGCTTCTGCGGCTGGCCAACGGCATGTGCGGGCACACCAAAACTGGTGCACCAGCATGCCTGTTGAGTTTCAAACTCAACTCGCGCATCGTCCGAATGGAACCCGGGGCCCACGAGGCCCCGTCCAAACATACCAACACGTTTGGAATCATAAGAAGGACTCGCTCGAACTATCGGAATGCCCGAAACAACATTAAACTAAGAATCTCACCCCAAAACCAATTTAATCAAGCTTAAGAACTTCATGTTCTTTATTTTACTTCCAATGCGCCGAAACGTACTTAAATTACTCGGAATGACACCAAATTTTGCATGCAAGTCTTAAATGACATTACAGAACTATTCCCGATCTCGAAATTCCATTTAGACCTCGATATCACCAAAACACGTTCCAAACCAAATTTAAAGGATTTCTAAAACCTTCAAGAACCAACTTTCACTATTAGGCGCCGAAACTCTCCCGGGTCATCCAAAACCAGATCCGGACATACACCCAAGTCTGAAATCATCATACGAACCTATTGGAACCGCCAAATCCCAATTCTGATGTCGTTTACTCAAAATGTTGATCGAAGTCAAATTTTTCCTTATTAGCCAACCTTAAGGAACCATGTGTTACGATTTCACTCCAAACTCTCCCAAATCCCTAATAAACCATCCCCGTAATTTATAAATCAGAAAGAGCAAGTACGGAAAGTATTATTTAGAGATATGTAGTTCTAGAAAGCAAAACGACCGGTCGGGTCACTTACAGAAGAAAATAAGAAGAAGAAGAAAAAGCAACAATTTGACACGTGCATCGTACGGCAACATCATCTAGTATATATATAAATAAAAAAAATTAACGTTACATATAGAGTGTAATTTTTTATGAAGGGACCCCTTCTGCACACCTAGGTCCGCCCCGAGCCAGGCTGCTGCAATCATCAAGTTCTTATCTTTTTCTGATGAGGAAGATTTAAGGAATACGACTTGCACCCTTTTGTCATTTTTTGATATACGTAATGGACTAATAATAATAATTTTCCGTTACTAATTTTGTAGGTGAAAGGTGTGAGCCTGATGTATCACTTTAACTGCCCATGTTCAAGGGCGTATCCAGTGTAAAAGCTATGGGTTTATTTGAACACATAACTTTGCGCATATCATGTATTTTTACAAAAATAATTATTAAAGTTGTATAAATAATAAATTTTGAAGCCATTAAATTATATAGAATGTGGTAGACTTGCAAATCTAAACCCGTAAAGTTCCAATCCTGGATTAGTCTATGCCTAGGTTGCATGACTTAACCAATTATTACAAGCTGCAATGCGGGTTCCAAGTTTATGTTTAAGCTTTGCTAAAAGACAGGTTGTTGTAGATCCATCATCTATGTGTAGCATCAATTTGAGACGTTATGCTATTCAAAACTAGAGTTTTTTTGAGAGGAATAGATAGACCTGTTAATAGGGGGAAGGGGAAGAAAGAAAAGGGAAAAATCCAAGGTGCCTATATCTGTAGTTTTTATTACTAAATTTTGGGCCTCAATGTGAAATGGCTTTGTCCTGACTCCTCATATGAGGTCTTTGTCTCCACACGATGATTAAGAACTTCTTATATGTCATTTAGAGCCCCCCACCCCCACCCCCCTCCTTCAAAGGACATGTAATGTACTCAAGAAGTAAAGATAGAATTAGCAAGAATTTAATAGCAAAAGGTGAGAATTTTTATTAATTGAACACTTCCAATTCAAATTACAATTGCGAAACAGAAAAGTAAATTGTTAAGTTAAAAATTCATAACCAAACGATTGAGAAGAGAAGAGAAGCAAAGAAGAAAGAAGAGAACAGAGGGAGACGAGATGGGACGTGGGGAGCGAAGAGAGACAGAGAGAAAGAGAAGTGAGAAGCAAAAGCTTCGAAAATGGATTATAATTCCCAATACCCTGTTCAGCGCTTGCTTGTCTCTATATATTGGTAAGTTCCCACATCGGTGAAATAAGAGTTGAAAGTTATTGACCCGCGTGAGAACAAGCCCAACACGTGACCTCCTTTTGATAACTAATTTCCGATCATAACAGGAAAAACCTGAAATAACAACTTTTATGGTGAATTTATTCAATCTTAAGGAAATCTATAGTACATAATGATTATCTTTATTGGTTTAATCTTAAGTTATTAACCATTAATTGGAGGGATTCAAATGCGAATATAATTGTGCTTTATAAGTTACATTTCATAAATGCAATATATAAGCTGAATTCACATATGCCACTTATAAATAGCGTTTTATAAATCACAATTATAAATGCAACTTATAATATGTAAATCTCTCAATCCAATTGTAAAATCGCATAGCCGAATGTGATTTATGATCAAGGATTGAGCGACTTACGTTAACACCGTAAATTAGTCTGACCTCTGAGGTACTTTCGGTCACAACACTCCATAAGACCTAAAAAGAATTCCGGCGAGTTTCAATAGGTAAACGAAAAAGGGTTCAAAATGCTCTTAAACTATTGGAAAAAGTTTAAAAATATCATTTATCCATGTTTTTGGTTCACTTGTGCCCTTTGATCGTTAGGCCAATGCTGAATTAAAAATAATTATTATTTAAATTCCACGTGTCAACTTCTTATTGGTCGAAATTAAAACATCTAACCTGTTAAAAAGACCTACCCATATCTACCCGTTTTTCGGACTAACCCACTTCTAATACTAACCCGACCTGAATAAAAAGTTCAACTAAAAAATAGACGCCCCACTTCCTAACCATAATTTTTTCATGGGGAATTCTCTCTTCTCTCGAATGGAGGTACTAATTCTATCTATGGAAGTATAGCTTGATATTTCTAGTAATTTTATTTTTGTTCAGTGGGTAGAAATGATCATTTTCTTCCTGATAGTCAATACTGATGGCGAATATTTGAACAACGAATGGAAAAAAAATTACTAGTAACAGAGAAAGCTTGGTGACTTGAATTTTGCGATGTGGAAGTATAATTATTTGGTCTTGGTTTTATTTTGATTAGCTATGTTTATTTGAGATTATAATCAACGATACATTGAAGACATGCCCTTGTGTTCTAATTGGTCTTTAATAAGTACTTAATGTTAGTCGAGGTGCGTGTAAAGCTAATCCGGACACCACGATTATAAAAAAAATAGAAGTACTTGATGCCCGGACACCACGGAGTTAGATGGAAGTGGGGTGTCTTTTTTTAGTTAAACTTTTTATTCGGGCGGGGTCAATGTTTGAGGCGGGTTGGTCCGAAAAAACGGGTAGATATGGGTTAGTCTTTCTAATAGGTTAGGTGTTTTAATTTCGGCCAATAAGAAGTTGTCACGTGGATTTAAATAATTATTATTTTTAATTCAGCATTGACCTAACAGTCAAAGGGCATAAGCGAACAAAAAAGGTGGATGGAAGGGTGTTTTTAGCCCAATAGGTGATTGAAGGGTATTTTTAAACTTTTTTCAATAGTTTAAGGTCATTTTTAACCCTTTTCCGATAGTTAAAATCAGTCTGATGCTACGCTCGCAAGAATGCCAAACTACCTACGTTAAATTACTTAGGAAATAATTTTTTCATATGAATGGTGTAAATAATTTTCAACACTAACACATCACATACGAGATAAGTAACTTGCTACAATAGATTAACATTCTTTGAACTATATGTGCACGTAAGTTAAATTCAATTCATATTCTGCAAAAAGATCAACCATATAGCCATAGGTAAGAAATATCATGCCTTTATTATCTCTAACAATCTGTAACTTATATTGTGGTTTTGAGGATATGTAATTTCACCTAACACCAACGGATAAATAATGAGATTAACAATAATAATTGAAAGTAAAGAAAAACAAATAAGTATTCGAACAGAACTCAGTCCTTGAGTTATAGTACACTCGAATTGATTAGTGCAATAACAGTTTAGAAAGATAACAAGTTGATGAACAGAAATATAAGCGATAAAGAAATATATTACTTTTGTATCAGTGAATAATGTGTGATACAAGTGATTAGAACTCCCCTTTATATAGTAGAGGAATTTTATTTATGGTATAACTCTAATTACAGAACGAAATCCCATGATTAGCTAATTAACCGTTTCTGATTTGATCCATTTCGAAATTTACGTCGTGATCCTCGACCAGTCACGAATATCTCGCTTTTCCGTTATTAAGTCGTCTCCGATCTAACTCGGTGCCTGTCTCACTTGACTTCGATCATTTCCAACCTCGGTTTCGACAGATACTCCGAACCTGAACTCGGTACTTTATTCTCGTAATTTAGTCGAAGTCAATCTTCGATGCAACATCCTGATCTCGATCAAATAGTAAAATCGGGTGAGCCCGATTTTATCTGTATACACATTTGTTGATACCCATTTGACTCAAAGCTGAACTCTGTAGGTCTGAATTGGAATCATATTGAAGCATGTATATTTAGAAATTAAACTGCAATATCTCGGTCATGAGGATGTTGGTTTCTTCGTGTCACTCGAATATAACAAAAATTTAGAGAATTCAAGTTTAAATTTTAAATCCGTCTTTTTTTCAATTATGAGTGCTGATTTCGTCGTGTTACTCTAATGTAACAAAAAATGGAAGCTACGAGGGCCGTGGCAAAGCCTTCTAGCTAGGATCAAATCTCCACCAGCAATTGACTTGTAGAAAGAGCAGTGAGCACAAAGTATTTTGCGGTTCATGCACGATGCATGAAAGGGTCGCACTCTAAGGGGTGTGATGTAGGCAGACTAGCATGATGCAAGCATCAGTACCTGATTTCATGGCTCGAACCCGTGACCTATAGGTCACAAGGAGACAACATGACCATTGCTCAACTCCAGGACTGCCTTCTAAAATTCTGGTCATGCAATATCTCTGAGTTGAGGCTGATCTAGAGCGGGTTCAGCTGCACCCACTATTTTATGTTCGAATTACTTTTTTATATGCCAAAAACTTTAAAAGAGTATTAATATATAATAGATCACACCTATTCTGAACTGCTAGACGTTAAATCTTGGATTCATCTCTGGTCATGATTATGCTGATTTCGTCGCGTTACTCTTATGTAACAAAAAATGGAAGCAACAAGGGCAGTGGCAAAGCCTCCGAGGATCAAATCTCCACCAGCCATTGATTTGTCAAAAGAGTGATGCTTCCTAATTATATGTGTGACTACTGCTGGTGCTGGATTTCCTGTTCCTATGTCCACTCCCACTTCAGATGGCAATGGACTTGGAACTGGTGCAAATGGGCTTAATATTCTAAGCCCATATGCTTGATTTCGAGTAAACAAGAATGGATCAGATAAAACTAGGCAAAGAAGAAGAAGAAGTAGAATTCTAGGCCTAGCCATGGAAAACAACATCAATCCTACTCTTTTTAGTTTACATGGCTGCTGGAATCCTATTTATATAGAGGAAGACAGGCCTTGAGTCTTTTCGTGTAATACTATAAGACGGGTTGGTAAACTTACCATATTGTTATTGCATTTCATGTTCCAATTGTAGTGGTCTGTGCTAGATTCTTGGATCTATACAGAGGGGATGTAGCTTCCGATGTCGGGATCTGAACCTGATATTTATAGTGTGGTGTATAAATTTATTAATAAAAATTTACTAAAATTACAACAAATAATAGACGTAAATTCATAATTTTTAAAATATACTATAATGAGTACTATGGCCCGGCTGTAAAAATTAGCTTATTTTGAGAAGTGTTTTTTCTCAAAAGTATTTTTGGTGAAAAATAATTTGTGTTTGGCTAATTAATTTGAAAAGCACTTCTGAACAACAATAAGTGTTTTGACCAAGTTTTTGAAAACTGATTCTAAATATATTTTTCTCAAAAGTGTGTTTGGAGAGAAACTATTGTTTCTGCTTCTGCTTCTACTCAAAAATATTTTTTTTTTCTTCTAAAATCTTGGCCAAACACTTCAACTTTAAAACAAAAGCACGTGCTTTTTGCTTTGGAGAAGCTTGGCCAAACAGGCAATAAGAGCCTTAAATATCGAGTCTACAACATCAATAATATACCCATTATAGTCCCATAAGTAGAGTCTTGAAAGGGTAGTGTGTACGCAGACCTTACCTTACCGTGTAAAGGTAGAGAAACTGTTTTCGATAGGCCCTCTGCTAAAAAACAAAATCACAACAGTTTATAATAAATATTGAGTTCTATAAAACTTAAATTCGAAATCCGTCTCTGGATGTATTGCCATAGTTTAACAGGAATGGAATCTCACTTAGATTATTAACGTCTTTGCTGGAGTCATGGGAGGACGACAATGGTTGGAACATAACAAAATTATTAGTGATACAATAATCTTCCTGCATTATGGGACAGAGGGTTTGCCATACAGTTCACTCTTTATAAACTTTGTCGGTTATTTATTTATTGTTCTATGATTTTATTCGAAACTTGACCAGACCCAATTTTAGTTTTTGGTCACAAATTCTCAAATTTATTCTAAAATATCTGATTTGAGTGAAGTTTGATTTGAAGATGAAAATGTGTTTGGACATCAGTTTTTAAAATATATTTTGAAAAAATATGAAACATGACTTATACCCACAAGTTCTAAAAGTTATCACAAATACCCAACAATACCATTATCAATAATATTCGTTATATTATCGCAGACCACAGTCCTGAACATAAATAAATTTGATACAAAATTATCATTTTTATAATGAACTACATGATACACTATCACATGACCGAGAAGACGAAGCAACATTGTTACAAAATAATAAATGATGAGTTCTTTTATAAATTACAAAAGTTTGGGGCAATTCTTAAAAAATGTGATAGTGATATTTGGCCCTGATTTTGGAATTTGAAATTTTGCCAAAATGTAAGCAAAATCTATGGCCACACATATGTTTGCCAAATAAAACCCAAATTTATTTTGGCAAATCTATGGCCAAATAGTCCTAAGACGAATGTTAAAATATATGAGGTGTATTTAGAATTTTCGAAGTATATAGGGTGCAAATGTTTCATTTTAAAATACAAGGGGTTTATATGCAATTAAATCATATTATAAGGGGTTTAGTGTAATTTACACTTAATTATATTGGTCATTTCACTAAGTTTCCCTTTATAATAACATAATTTATGCTTTATTGGTTTCATAAAAGAGACTTATTTTATTCATATTTGAAAGGCTAAAAGAACATTTATTTGATCTGTTTTAAAAATAATAATGCATTAGAAATTATTTAATTTCAACTTCGCATATTACTCTTAATTAATGAGAAGATTTACATTCACAATGTCATGTTTTAGATCACAACATTAAAGGTCTTCTCTTTAATTGGAGTAGTTTTGATCTTTTCCCCCAAAAAGGGTGTTTACGAATTTACTTTTCAAGAACCATAATCCAAAAAGAAGAATTTACTGAAATAGGTGTCAACTCAATCATTTAAATTAAAAATATTTTATCAATATATGATATATGCATAATTCATATCTTATATGTATATAAATATATATAATTAATGCAATCTATATTATATTAAAAGGAGAATAGTGAAGCATATGGTGAAGTCAAGTGGCAAGCTAAAAAGAAGTCACTTGACAATTTTAAAACAACACTAGAAATTTGAATTATAAATGAAAACATAATTAATTGAAGTAGCAGTAAATAAGCATTGTGCTTTTACTTATGATACAAATCTATTGTATGATTATATAAATATAGATTTTAATATGGAAAATAAATAACTTATAGTAGTATAATTTAGTTAACCTTTTTTTGTATAATTGTGGTAGGGGCGAATTAAATTATGGTAGGGACGAATTATTCTAGGGACGAGTTAATTAATTAATTAATTGATCAAACTTTGTAACTGGCCTTATTTTGGTACAATATACATTATTGTAGGTATCTTTAATTAAAATTTTGTGTATAATTCAATTATGGTAGTGTCACGATCCAAACCGATGGGCCGCGACGGGTGCCCGAGTCCTACATGTCGAACATCCTTAAACATGCGTCTAAAATATAAACATGAATACCATGCGTGAAAGAAACCTATCCAAAAGACATATGTACATATACATGCGGAATGCAGTGGGCGAGCCGGTAAGGCTACTATAGACAACTATATATCCAAAATTGAAAGCTGACAAAGCCACATACTATTTAACTATATGTAACTGTCTATAGTCCTCTAATAGAAATACAATTGTACAAAGACGGTACTGGGCCACGTCATACCCATATATGTATATAAGCATATCATACCAAAATAAAAAATAACTACGGATCAAGTGGAGCACGCCAACTCTCGCTGGTCAAGGATCCTAATAAGGGGGACCGTCAACTTGCCTACCTGCACCTGCGGGCATGAAACGTAGTCCCCGAGAAATAGGGCGTCAGTACAAATAATGTACTGAGTATGTAAGGCATGAAAATCAGTATATAAAAGACATATATGAAACATGGAATAAAGAAATCCACCTGTAAGTCTGAATACCTTTGTGAATTTTGAAACATTTATAATGTCATGCACGTGCGTATAAATGTCGTGTCATGCATATGCATAGGTGTACATAATAACATAATCAAGCCTCTAAGGGAATCCCATCATATCGTCACGGCCACTGTGGGCAACATCATTAACATATACCAACTGATCAGGTGGTGGTGCGTATATAACGCCGTAACCTTTTTCCATATCCCATATAGATATATATACATATAGATACGCGTATATAATGACATCTGGTCATGGATCAATGTACATGTATAAATGAATGAAATACATGAAAATATGTTAACAATCTCAATATTCCTTTTGGATAAACTTTATCAACTATGTATTATCTGAGACCCATGAACAGAAGATATAATAATATGTCACATGGGGAATCAAGAACATAGAGACCCCTAGTATTTCTATGAATATAGTCGTTTATGAAAGTTGTGTGTTTGCTCGTTTCTTCTTTATCATTTGAATCATGCCAAAAAGAAAGAAGGGATAGCCTTAACATACTTGGAGTAGGAAAAAATATGTATGACATTCTTGGAAAAGGTTACAATGTACTCTTTTAGAATCGCAAAATCTCACATTGATAAAGTGCTAAAAAATCTCGTTAGAATTTTTCTGTTTCAAGAAATCTTGTTGAGATCCTGTTGGATTGAGGTCATGTCCGTTTTGAATGTTTGTAATACGGAGAAAATTATAAAACTACTTCTTGATTATCTTTAAGGCCTAATGAAGCCCAAGATGCCAAACTTCTAATGTCTTACATAAGTGTCAAGTGTATGAAGCTTTAGATGGCCACCTTTCATTTTATATCATGAGTCACTTAATTTGAATGGGGGCTGCCACCTCATTCCCTTTAATCTTTATCATATATATCCCTAATTAATTAGGTAATATTTTATTACCCAATAATTAATTAATTACCCACATAATTAAGAATTATCTCAATTTACTTAAAATACTATTCACTTTTAACATACCTTGTACACCTTACTATTATGGTCATGTAGTAGCTCGTATGACACTAATCCATAAATACCGGACATTATAGCTCGGATCGTATTTTATCCCAAATCGACAACCTTCAACGAAACTCATTTTCTTTAATTCGTGTACCATTTATTCTTCATGAAACTTACTTATCGCTTGTTATAAATATGTTAACCTTAAGATAATCTCATCCCCGAGTCTACGTCGATTAGCGAGATGTAACATCATTCCCCCCTTAGAAATATTCGTCCTCCAATGTTTAACTCCCCGGGATCTATATAAACTTTTGGCAGAGTCTCCTTTGTAACAATACTACTACTGACATTTCCTGTAGAAACTCAATAATTCAACGCAACATAGGACCACAATAATCAATAAAGACAATGGCCTCACATGGCCAATGAATATAACTAGCACAAGAATCCATACACGTACCTTAAGGTTGTAATGTCTCAGTCGGACCCTCCTCTGGAAGAGAAAATAAATGAGGATATCTAGATTTCATGTCTTCTCCAGCCTCCCAAGTCATTTCTTCCATTGTTTCTCTAAAGTACTTTCACCGAAGCTACGTCTTTAGTTCTCAATCTCCGAACCTGTGTGTCTAATATAGCAATGGGAGTTTCTTCATATGATAACTGCTTTGTGACCTGAACGTCGTCAACTGGCACGATTCTGGAAGGATCTCTGATACATTTACGGAGCATAGACACATGAAAGACTAGATGTACAGACTCCAAGTCCGAAGGCAATTCTAACTCATATGCTACATGGCCTACCTTGTGTATGATCCAACGTACCAAGGGCTAAGTTTTCCTTTCTTACCAAACCTCATAACACCTTTCATCTGTGATACTTTTAGGAATACCCAGTCGTCAACCTGAAACTCCAAGTCTCGTTGTCAATTATCCGTATAAGACTTCTGACGACTTTGAGCTGCTAATAGCCTTTCCTGTAGAAACTTAATTTTCTCGATTACATGTTATACCAATTCTGGTCCTACTAACGTAGTTTCCCCAGCATCGAACCACCCTATAGGCGACCTACACTTCTGTCCATAAAGAGCTTCGTATGGAGCCATCTCAATACTGGAATGGTAGCTATTATTATATGCGAACTCAATAAGCGGTAGATGGTCATCCTAGATACCTTAGAAGTCTATCACACAAGCTTGTAACATATCTTCAAGTGTCAGAATAGTACGCTCAGCCTGTCCGTCTGTCTGGGGATGAAATGTTGTACTAAACTTATCTGAGTCCCCAATCCTTTTTGGAAGGACCTCCAGAAGTTAGCTGTAAATTGAGCTCTTCTATCCGAGATAATAGATTCAGGGACACCATGCAGTCATACTATCTCCTTAATATAAAGCCTTGCATAATCCTCTGCGGAATACGTAGTCCTAACGGGTAGAAAACGGGCTGACTTTGTAAGCCTGTTAAATATCACCCATATCAAATCGAGCTTACGCTGGGTACGAGGTAAGCCTACTGAAATCCATATTGATTACTTCCAATTTCCAAGTCGGAATCTCCATAGCCTGCAATAATCCACCAGGTTTTTGATGATCAAACTTAACCTGCTGACAGTTAGGACACTGATCAACAAACTCCGCTATATCCTTTTTTATTCCATCCCACCAATATACTTCCCGGATATCATAATACATATTTGTGGCTCCTAGATGGATAGAACAACGCGAAAAAAGAGCTTCTCTCATAACCTGCCGACGCAGCCCTGCAACATTAGTGACACATAATCGTCCTCGATATCTGAGGACCCCCATCTTTTGTAATTTCAAAAGGTGTCTTCTTCTTCTGAGGGGTGGTATCCCTGTAATGAACTAACACAGGATCCTTGTACTAGCGTTCCTTTACTTCAGTTACTAAAGAGGATGTTGCCATATCCGTGAATAGTAATTCCAATATCACTTGAGTCTAGTAACCTAACTCCAAGACTAGCTAGCTTATGAATCTCATGGGCTATTCCCTTTTTTCTGGCTGTAAATATGACAAGCTACCCATAGATCTACGGCTGAGGGCATCTTCTACCACGTTCGCCTTTCCCGGATGGTATAAATTATCAACGCCATAATCTTTAAGTAGCTCCAACCATCTCCTTTGACGTAAATTCAATTCCTTTTGCTTGTAGATATACTGGAGGCTCTTATGATCCGTATAAATATCAACATGAATGCTATACACGTAGTGACTCTACATCTTTAGTGCATGAATTACTGCGGCTAACTCTAAATCGCGGGTCGGGTAATTCTTCTCGCGCTTTCTTAGTTATCTAGAAGCATAAGATAAAACCTTACCATGCTACATCAACACACAACCCAATTCAACGCCTAAAGCCTCACAATATATAACATAACCATCGGCCCTTTTTGGGAGAATTAGAACCGGTGCAGAAGTCAATATGTCCTTCAATGCCTGGAAACTCCATTCGCAAGCATCATTCCATTGAAACTTTGCTCCCTTCTGAGTCAACTTTGTCAAAGGTGCTGAAAGGGAAGAAAATCCCTCTATAAACCTCATGTAATAACCTGCCAAACCGAGAAAGCTACGAACCTCTGTCGGTGTTGTGGGTCTAGACCAAGTCTTTACTGCCTCAATCTTTTGTGTATCAACCCGGATACCTTCACTCAAAATGATATGCCCCAGGAAAGCTACAGAGTTAATCCAGAATTCACATTTAGAGAATTTTGCATACAACTTCCCTTTTTGTAGAACTATGAGCACAATAAGAAAATGATCTGCATCCTCAACCTCTGAACGAGAATACACCAATATATCGTCAATAAATACAATTAAGAACATATATGAAAAGGGCATGAACACACGGTTCATTAAATCCATGAATACTGTTGGGGCATTGGTCAAACTGAACGACATAACACAAAACTCAAAGTGTCCATATCTGGTCCTGAATGCTGTCTTCGGAATATCTTTCTCCTTAACCTTTACCTGATGGTACCCGGACTCAAGTCTATCTTTGAGAAACACTTGGCACCTTGCAACTGATCAAATAAATCATCAATCCTCGGGAGGGGGTACTTATTCTTGATCGTCACCTTATTCAACTCTCTATAATCAATACACATCTGTAAGGAACCATCTTTCTTCCTCACAAATAACATAGGTTCTCCCCACAGTGATGTACTAGGTCTGATAAAGACTTTTTCAAGTAAGTCCTTTAGTTGTTCCTTCAATTCTTTTAGCTTTGGGGGGCCATTCTATAGAGAGGAATAGATATTGGATGAGACTCTGGTAGTTGGGAAATAGCAAACTCAATTTCTCGCTCTGGCGGAACACCTAGAAGCTCATTGGGAAAAACATCGGGAAACTCATTAACCATAGGGATGGACTGAATGGTTGGTGACTCTATTTCCACACCCCGAACCCGAACTAAGTGATAAATATATCCCTTTCTGATCATCTTCCTTTCCTTGAGATAGGAAATAAATTTACCTCTCGGTGATGCCGTATTACCTTTCCACTCCAAAACAGGCTCCCCTAGAAATTGGAATCGGACCATCTTTGATCTACAATCAACGTTGGCATGACAAGAAGCCAACCAATCCATACCCATTATAACATCAAATTCTACAATATCTAACTCAATTAGGTCACTATAGATCGACTATGGACCACTATTATACAACCCATATATACTCGCTTAACTACCACTGGGTGCCCAATAGGTGTAGACACCTCAAAAGGTTTAACCAATATAGGTTTTATTCCAAACTTACTAGCAACCAACGGAGTAACATATGATAAGGTGGAACCTGGGTCAATCAGTGCATATATATTATATGAGAAGACTGATAATATACCTATAAAAACATCAGGCGGTGACTCCTGATCTTGTCGTCCTGCTAACGCATAAATGCGGTTATGAGGACTGCTCGAGCTAGATGCTCCGCCTCTGCCTCTACTACGACTCATTGGTGCTTGTGAACCTTGACTAGAGGGGCGTACTGATGATGATGAACCAGCTACAGATCCCACTGGCTGAGCTATGCTTGCATCACCTCTCATTGGATAATCCCTCATAATGTGGCCTGGATAACCACAAGTATAACAAACACACAACCCCATACGACACTGCCCGGAATGCTGCTTACCACACTGAGCATATCGTGGCAAGGACAACCTCATTTGACTTGACTCACCCCTGTACTGAGAACCTGTGGCCCTGAAATTTTGACCAGGCCCTGAATATGTGGAACGATCAAATCTCTTACCGCCAAACTGGGGGGTGCGCTAGCCGATGGCTAGGCTGGATACCTCGGGTATTGTGGTGTTTGACCACCTCGAAACTCACCAGAAGGCCCCGAAGACCTCGCTCTCTTATTCTGGGCCTTATCATGTTCACGATCGGCCCTATGCTTCATCTTATGCTCCTCTACACCGTGAGCGTATGCCTGAGTATGAGAAATATCCATGTCTGGCTAAAGTGAGACCGACATACAATCGTTAAGCAAGTGCGTCTCTAACCCCATCACGAACTGGTGAACCCGATCCTCCATCTTAGATACAATAGTGGGAGCATACCTATCCAACAAATCAAACTAAATATTGTATTCTCAAACACTCATGTCACCCTGCCGAAGGGTCAAGAACCTATCAACTCTGGCCCATCTAAGCTATGGTGGCAGAAAATGACGAAGAAAAGCTTCTGTAAACTCTTGCCATACTGTTGGAGAGGAATCCTCACCTCCGGGAAATTCCCAAGACTCGTACCAATTAACTGCAACATCTTGGAGTCTGTAGGAAGCTAGCTCAACAAACTCAGTTGCAGTGGCCTACATTCTATCAATAAATACCTGAGGGTCCTCATTTGGATCTGCCCCGTGAATACCGGAGGATCTAAATTAATGAAATCACGAACCCTCGCACCGACGGACCTAACTTCATGACCAATACCTACTTCATGATGCCAATCCTGTGCGGCTACTAATCGAGTTAATAGATTAATAGCATCTCTCATCTCCTTAACCCGGTGCATCTGGTCGAGGGGCTGAACGTACAGGGATGGGCGCTGGAGCTGGTGCCCCTCGAAGCTCTTCTGGAGAGGGCGGGGTATGTGAAGTCTGAGATGAAATCTCACTATGAGACTCTCCCTGAGCCTTGGTAACTACTGGGCTCGACTCGTAGTCTCACCAGCCACGGGCTTTCCCTTCTGGCGGCTGTAGTATTTGGAGGCACCGCTAAAAATATAAGATATCGTTAGGAACATGAATTCTTATATCGCACAATATAAGAGAAGAAGAGAAAATAATATCCAATATGTCATGTATCCTCCTGCTTATAAGTGTGGTTCACAACACACCCATAAACAAGACTCTACTAGACACAGTCTGTAGAAAACCCTAGGACAGAACTGCTCTGATACCACTTTTGTCACGACCCAAACCGATGAGCCACGACGGGTGCCCGAGTCCTACATGTCGAACATCCTTAAGCATGCGTCTAAGATATAAACATGAGTAACATGTTTGAGGGAAACCTATACAAAAGACATATGTACATAAACATGCGGAATACAGTGAGCGAGTCGGCAAGGCTGCTATAGAAAATTTGGAAAGAAAATTCTCATTTCGGGAGCCTTAAGTTGGAAGAATTGACTAAGATTAGTTTTTTGAGTAAACGACCACGGAATACGGATTTGAAGGTTCCAGCAGGTTCGTATGATGATATCGGACTTGGGAATATATTCAGATCGAGTTTTAGATGACCCAGGAGCATTTCAGCGCAAATTGTAGAAGTTAGCATTTTAGAAGAAATTTTATAAGTCTGGGTTGAAGTGAATTTCGGTGATATTGATGTCCGTTCGAGATTCCCAGTCTGGGAATAGCTTTGTATGGTGATTCTGGAGTTGGGAGCACGATCAGAAGTGAATTCAGATGTCCGTAGGTCATTTGGTTAAAGATAGAAATTTGAAGGTTTTTGAGAAGTTTGACCGAGAGTTTGTCTTTTTTGATATTGGGGTTGGATTCTAATTTTGAAAGTTGGAATAGGTCCGTAATGTCGAATGTGACTTATGTGCAAAATTTGAGGTCAATCGGACGTCATTTGATAGGTTTCGGCATCGAATGTGGAAGTTTCAAGTTCTAAAGTTCATTAAGCTTAAATTGGGGTGCGATTCATGATTTCGACGTTGTTTGATGTGATTTGAGGCCTCGAGCGAGTTCGTATCATATTTTGGGACATGTTGGTATAATTGGTTAAGGTCCCGAGGACCTCGGGTGGATTTCGGAAGGTTAACGAAATGAATTTCGGACAAAAAAAAAAAGAAAAAAACTGCATAAATTATGCTGCACTTTTGGACAGCAACTGGTGCGTCGTGGAGCTGATTGTGGAGGCATATATATCAATATCTATAAAGCATCTGAAAATTTGCAAAACATGAAAGTTGTAGACCTTGCATTCTAGTTTCAAGAATAATAAACCATTCACCATTTGGATACGTGTACATAAAGTTATGATCGATTGAATGAAGGCTGGTAAAGCTGTTTTTGCATTTTCCCCAGAAATTTCTGATGCGAGGAGCCTACTTTGGAAGCTTATATCTCGAAATATATAAGGAATCTGAAAATTTGGCAAACAAGAAAGTTGTATCCCTTGCTATCTAGTTTTCAGAAACTGAAACCATTCATTATTTGGACATTTGTACTGAAAGTTATGATCGATTGAACAGGGGCTGGTAAAGTTGTTTCTAGTGGACTTTTAGTGACGACTTTTAGTGACAACCTTTAGTGACGAAAATGGACTTTTAGCGACGGCTTGGCAGAAACTTAAGGACCAAAAATGCTCATTTCCTTCATTTCCTTTTGGATTTTTGGAGCACGGTTCTTGGGCTATTTTCACGGGAAAACATTGGGGTAAGTGTTCCTTATCCTATATTGATTATATTTCATGATTCCATACTCATCTACATCATGAATCCATGAATTTGTTGAAGAAAAATCTGTTTTTTAGCAATTCTTCCAGAAACAATAATTTAAGATTTGAAAGCCAATCGGATGTCGGAATTCGATAATTTTTGCATGGTTGAACTCGTATAGGAATGGGTTATCGGATTTTGTGAGTTTCGTATGTTTCTGAGACGTGGGCCTGAGGGAAATTTTGTCAACTCTCCGAGCGGAATTGGGAATTTATATAAAATGAATTGTTAAAATTATTAGAGTATATTTTCATTGGTTGCCCATTATTTGGATAGTTTTGGGGCGTTTAGCATCAATTTGAATCGTCGGAAGGGCTTGGAAGCCGGTTATGGAACTTCGGAGCGACGTAAGTCTCCTTTCTAACTTTGTGAAGGGGAATTGTCCCCTTAGGCGAACTAAATGAATATATGCTATTGTTTGCGGGGGCTACGTACGCATGAGGTGACGGGAGTCCGTGTGTAGCTACTGTTATGCCATGTCCGGATAGTCTAGGACCCACATCATGCCTTGCATTCTTTCTAGAAATAAATTATATGCTTCATGAATTGATGATATATGAAATTTTGGTTTTCCCTGAGATCACAGAAATTTAGTAACTTAAAGGAACTGTTCATTGAAGGTAATTTATGAAAATGTTGTATGTGCATGTGACCGCTTCGCAATTTACATTCTGCGAGCGGAGTGTTATATCCCCACTCTCATGGGAGCGGGTCGTACGCCACGACGGGATTGAAAGATTCACATATGGTTCGTGCCGTTCGACCCTCGGCAGTGCATAGATATGATCATTTTATGGCAAAAATGCACTTATGGATCGGGTCGTTCGACCCTCGGCAGTGCACAGTTTACTTTTATTATTGGTTCGGGCCGAACAACCCTCGGCATTTCCTACACAGATATATACATATGATATACCACTTGTGACCTGAATTGTTAAATTGTCTTAAGGACGTAAATTTTTAAATGATTTCATGTACAATGACTTGACAGATATTTGGGGGAAAATGAAGTGGAAATTATTTATTTACTTTCATTGTTTATTGCATTGCAGTTACTTTTAAAGTTTACTGATCTTATTACCCTCGTATGCCTTGTGCTGCTGTCATATATTGTTAAATTATATTGTTGGACCCTAGTGAGTGTCAAGTCGACCTCTCGTCACTACCTCTCTGAGGTTAGGCAGGATACTTACTGAGTACACGTTATTTTCGTACTCATGCTACACTTGCTGTGCATTTTGTTGTATAGGTACTTTCCTAGAGATGAGGCTGGTTTTGAGACTTATGCGAGCTGCATCATCCAGAGGCGATCCGCAGCCGGCAGAGTCTTCCTCTATGTATTGTATTTATTTTATTCTAAAGTCGTTGTCCAACTTGTATTTCAGACAAGCTTTGTAGTATTTAGTAAAAAGTCTTAGAAATTACTCATGTACTTGTGACACCGGGTTCTGGGATGTATTTTATTAAAGTGGAAAATAGACTGTTGTTTTTACTTAATTGGATTTCATCTAGTTATTATATATTAAAGTGAAAGGTAACGATTGTGAAAATGTTGAAATAGGAATTTACTTTAAATTAGTTAATGATTGGCTTGCCTGACAGTGGTGTCCGGCGCCATCACGACCTTATGGATTTTGGGTCGTGACAACATGGTATCAGAGCGCTAGGTTCCCTTAGGTCTCACGAGTCATGAGCAAGTCTAGTAGAGTCTCGCGGATCGGTACGGAGACGTCTGTACTTATCTTCGAGAGGCTCCAGGGCTGTTAGAAGTACTTCCCTTCGTGAGATTCGAATCCTTTGAGGCTTATGCCTATGTTTCTTCCTACTCAATCTTATACGTCGCGAAGCACTTGCTATGAAACGTGGATTTGAGGAATTGAAATGGTGCTACGGATATGGTGCGAGATGTTTTCCATGTGTAGTTGGTTGGGGCTATTGTTGTTGCCCTGCAGAAGAATATTATGTTGTTTCAGCTCGGTTGGTGTGTTTCTGAGAATTTTGAGGCTATGCTCGGATTGTTATGATGCTTACGATTGGTTATCCCGCGGTGTTGATATGATGGTAGAATGATTTTCCATA
Organism: Nicotiana rustica; assembly: GCA_005239535.1. Classification (NCBI taxonomy): domain Eukaryota; kingdom Viridiplantae; phylum Streptophyta; class Magnoliopsida; order Solanales; family Solanaceae; genus Nicotiana; species Nicotiana rustica. Next base: position 92,024 of record ML518525.1, read on the forward strand.
TGTCGGGGTAATGAATGACTTAAAGGGAGGTCTTCTCAGAGCGTAATTTCGAGATTTCAGTATTTTAGTTCCGGCGGAGGAAGGGCAATTGGACTGTGAATGTTCAAGTCTGGGGGATAAAGTAATAAGACTTGGTGTTATCAAGCGAGGTGGAGCTTTCATCTGTGATGTGGTATTGCTGATCGAATAGAATGTGTTAAGTTCGCCGGTGTTATAGTTCTTCGGTTGCATTGGGTCAGAGTGTTGTGAAGTGGTATTAAAGAAACGGCTGTCAGAGACCGTGAGGTGCGGTGGTTCAGTACTGGATAAGTGTTGATAATGAAGGAAGCTCGAGAGAGATGGTCTTCGGGGAGTCGAAGTTATGATGGTCTACTGGTTCGGGTGTTGCAGAGGATGATATGGAATTAAGGCAGCAATTGAGCAACATACGCTGAAGGAAGATATGTGAAAAGTGCTAGGTGGTGGTTCCATTTCTAAAAGGCCAGGTGTAAGAGAAGGAAGTCAGGTAGTGCTTAAAGTAATGAGGTTAACCAAAGTGGGAGAGCGGCAGCATAGTAGTGAATTTGAAGATGTTGTAGCGCATTTAGTAGATGTCCATGAGGAGCGAACGGACATGCAAAGTTGGTGAATGAGAGCAGGATTAGGATGGGGTATTGATGTTGCAGAGAGTGTGCATTTCAGCGTCGTTGGAAGGTGTAAGTTGGTGATTTCCACAGGTGAGTTATCTCCTGTGAGTAGGTTAGCGGTTGTGTGGTTGGAAAGTTTTGCGAAGAATCCTAGTGACTATTCGGTAGGAGGAAGAATGTGTGAATGGTGCTAGAGAATTTGAGTATTTGGGGAATGCTAACAGGAGAATTCTGAAGAATTAGACGGATTGGTTGAGCAAGGTCATGTCAACAAAGGAGAAGGGATCTCGGCAGGGTCTAGAGTGGTGCAAGAGTAGCTTCGGGCTAAGTGGGGGAGTCCCACCACCTGCAGTTGGGTTGTAGGATGGTGTTCTCATGGGGTTGCGGATTGTCGGCGTATTGGCAAGTTAGTACAACTAAGGGGAAAGGAGTAAAATGGTGATTTTGCGTGGGATTTGATGAATGTGTGCAAAAGTTGGCCCTGTTGGACCAGGGTTAGTCTTTGAAAGATTCAGAATTATGCTTAAGGTATAGGCAAGTTGTAAGGGTAGTCACTCAGTCACGTGCTTCGTTGAGAGCATGTTCATGTGCTAGAAGAGCCTTGGAGTTGATTGTATTCGGGGCCAGTTAGAGTGGGTGACTCTCAGCAACAGTCCTAGTAAATTCGAAAGCTAGAGAATGCGGTGTTTAAGGGTTTCGAGCAACAGTATGATTAAGAATCGAGCTTTTGCAGCGTAATTTCTGAGAAAGGGAAAATGGTTGGAGTGTTCTATGTTATTTTCAGCATGCAGGATAGTATTGGAGGAGTGAGAGAAATAAACTCCGGGTTGTAGAAAGTATACCAGGAGGGTATAAGAGGGGTTGCGGGATTTAGGCAGCATGGTCTCGTGAATCAAGGTCACTCGGGGATGAGTGAGAGTTGAGTTTACTATGAGTTGAAGGAAGTTACTACTATCTCTGAGGCAATTAAGATGATTAAAAGAAGATAGATTGATTAGCCATGGTTGAAATGGCACATGTACGGCAGTGATCAGTTCCTTCGGTGTGATTGAGTATGTGTATGGTTTGTGCAGATGTGTGTGGGGCATGTCGGCCGTCGTAATAGATTTCATTGGAAGCATTCAAGTGTTATGGCCTGTCAGGTATAGGCGGGTCCCGGAAGGTTTATGGTGGTTCAGACCACTACTTAAGGATTTGCATGTATTGTGATTGTGAGAATTCGCTCGTGTGTTGTTATGGTTCTCATGAATTGAGGTAAGCAAAGGTTTCTATGTGATGAAGTGTTCACCCTATTAGCGATTTAGGAAGTATGATGGAACTCCTATGCTACTCCATATCGGCATGTTGGTTGAAGTAGTCAGTGTGGAGCTGGAAGTAAGAATCAGATTGCGGTTCGGTGTTAACAAGGATCTCATGAGCTCGGAGGAGAAAGAACAAGGGATGTGAATGCTTAGAATAAGCTGATGTTGTGTTCAGTGTCATCTGAGTTCGGTGTTTGGTGAAAGAGGCTTTGTACCCTGGTTACGGGTCCTTGAATTGTTTTACAGCCTTAGGGTGGTCGGTGGTATGGATGTGCATACTTGTTACCTTGTGTGGAAGGCCACGAGATCATGACCGCAAGAAGATTATATAAGTGTGACATGTAGTCACCTGATTGGTCGAAGAATTAGACCAAGTATAAAGGAGTGTAATATTACTTAATTGAGAATTTATGCCTGGAAGGCGTTCGGTTCAGTTGATTGTGGATTGTGGGGTGTTTGTCCCGGTTATGATGGTTGTTCTTGTGTATTATGAGATGAATTGGGGTATTATATACCCAGGTGAAGCTATTAGCCTAGTACAGTGTGAGCGGGATGAGGGTTGTGAATGGATTCAATGTGATTGTGGGCTTCACGTGAATCAGGTATGTCCATTTCTGTATAGCGATCCTTGGGGAGGGGTGTTGGAATATTAGTTGTTGTTCCGTCTTCGTCAAATTTAGGTATATTATGATCGTGTCGTGTGAGTTGTGAAACGACTTGGTAATTTCTTATGTGTTAAGATTCTGCGTAGTGATGAGGTTATGTGAGCGGGATGGCTCTCGAGATTCAGATTTTATATATCACACCTCAGTTGTGCTTGAGTTGGTAGCATATGGCTCTATCAGTCTCCCCAGAATGGTATTATGCACTTAGCATGCTTGTGACTGATATTCAGTAATTTGTAATAGTGAGCAATTCAGCTCCGTGTATATTTCCTTATGTAAATATTATGATGGGATCGGGTGGCACGCCGCCACGGGTATGTTATTTAGATCGGGTTTCACGCCGCAACAATGTGATGTTGAGTACGGTTCCCTATAATTATTTTTCTTGTGTTTTACTTCCTATTTTCTTAGGAAAGTTCATATTAGTTGCGTGAGTCGAGTAGTCCCTTCCTGAGTCATTTCTTTATGTATCATGTTCGAGTTGTGGCCTATTGGTGCATTATGGCATCGTGTGAGACCGATGGTCATGTCTGGGGGTGATTTGTTGACCGAGCAATTCATACTGGGTGAGACGAGATGTATGGATCAAGGATCGATGCGATAAGATTATGTGAAGTATATTACAGGACAATTACCATTATTTGGTTCGTAATGAGA
>ML518525.1:99419-136531 GCA_005239535.1 Nicotiana rustica
CTACACTTGCTGTGCATTTTGTTGCATAGGTACTTTCATAGCGATGAGGCTGGTTTGGAGACTTAGGCGAGCTGCATCATACGGAGGCTATCCGCAGCCGGCAGAGTCTTCCTCTGTGTATTGTATTTATTTTATTCTAAAGTCCTTGTCCAACTTGTATTTCGGACAAGCTTTGTAGTATTTAGTAAAAAGTCTTAGAAATTTCTCATGTACTTGTGACACCGGGTTCTGGGATGTATTTGGGATGTATTTTATTAAAGTGGAAAATAGACTGTTGTTTTTACTTAATTGGATTTTATCTAGTTATTATGTATTAAAGTGAAAGGTAACGATTGTGAAAATGTTGAAGCATGAATTTATTTTAAATTAGTTAATGATTGGCTTGCCTGACAGTGGTGTCCGGTGCCATCACGACCTTATAGATTTTGGTTCGTGACAGCGGACGCGGGCACAATTACGCGTTCCGCAAAATGGATAATCAAAGAGGCTGTGTTGAGCATAAAAATCAACGCTGACCGCGTGGCGACCGCAAAATTATTGGCGCGGCCGCAGTTGAAATTCTACTAAGAGCGTTTGTCAAAGTTCAGAGACTTCGCAAAGTGTGCATAATTGAAGAAGGCAGTCTACGTCAAAATTACGTGGTCGCGAAGGAATCGCACGTGGACGCGGTGGAAAACACGCGGTCCGCGAAACTTGGTCCATCCTAGTCTCAGATGTGAAGAAACGTGGACCGCGCTCAATATTACGTGGTTCCTAAAGCAAGAGTGCGGCCGAGGTCAGAATACGCGGCCGCGAACCTCTGCAGGTGCGTTTTTGTCCGAAAATTTTAGCTTAGTATAAATAGACCCTTTTGTCAATTTTAGGTTAAGTTTAGTTTTGGAGAGCATGTGAACGGTTGGTTTTTCCCTTTTTGGGAAATTTTAGAGTAGATTTACCTTCAAACTTTAGATTTTCATCTTGTACTTTAATATTATGGCTTATATTTCATATTTATCTTTAATTTTTGTTGTTATCATGAGTAGCTAGACTCCATAGCTAGGGTTGTGACCCAACCCTATTGTGGGTATTTAATGGGTCTTGAATTTTAGGGCTTAATTGTTTATGTATTAGTGATGTTTAGCCTAATTCATGCTATAATTGTAGAATTAGTGATTGCAAACACTGATTCATGACTTTATGACTTGGGCTCTTCTTGAGAAAGAGGGACTAAGTCTAGGAAAATTAGGCTAACAAGGAATTGGGGTGAATTCAAGAGATTAATAGCCCCAATTAAAGGGTTAAACCTAGTGATAGTAATACCCGACTTGAGCCAAGTTATCGGGCAAAGTCACGTAAACTACCGAGAGGTATAGAGTGAGCACTTATGTGTGATGGTTATATTGCGACCCCAATCAAAACAAGATTTCCCTAGATTCTCGACACCAGTTAGATATTCACCTAGGCAGAAGTCATTACCCAAGTGCCTTTTAACACTTGAAAACTTTCACCAAAAATATTGTACTTAGCTTACTCTTAGCATATAATAGTGTAGACTTTACAAGTAGGAACAACCACAACCATATTTGGAAGTGCAATTAGGAACAACACTCGCCTTTAGATTAGTTAGATACCTAACTCCAAATCAATTAACGCCCAATGGAAATCTTTCCCGACCTCGTTGGGTAAAATTGCATCAACCATCCTCGCTACTATATAGTTGTGTAGGGTTGGCATAGATCAATTTTTGGCGCCGTTGCGGGGGAGTTAGACGGTGTTTGATATCTATATAAATATTTGTGTGTCTTTTTTTTCTTTCCTTCCATTTTTCTAACTTTTTTTGTCAATCCATTTAGGTAGTCAATGGCTCAGAATGATGCTCTCGGACATATTCCTCTGCGGGAGGAGGTAGATGACAATGATGCGGATGAGGTTAATCCAGAACCTCAAGTCCAAAGAAGAGGCCACTAGGCTAATGGAAATATTCCAAACCCTCCCTACCTCCTCCAAGGGCAGCACACCCGGTGCTTCCCAATGAAGGCTACGCAAGTGCAATTGTCCCGCCCCGGATTCGGGCGGGCAATTTTCAGATAACTAATGTCATGCTCACCCTATTGGAGCAAAGAGGTTTCTTTACTGGAGGTCCTCATCGGAATGCAAATAAACATCTAAAGGGTTTTGTAGACACATGCTTGGGGAGAAAACAAACGAATGTATCTGAGGACGCTCTAAGATTGAGGTTGTTCACATTTTCATTTAGAGGGAAAGCTTTTGACTGGCTTGAGAGGCTACCCAACCATTCCATACACACTGGGGATGAGTTGGCTGAAAGGTTTATAGCAACATTTTTCTCTCCGGGACATATGGTGACATTGAGGGATGAGATCTTAGCCTTTAAACAAGAACCAAATTAACCCCTACATGAAATTTGGGAGCGGTACCGGACAATGGTCAAGAAATTCCCCAACAATGATATGGCTGAAGCAATGATCCAACAGACATTTTATAGGAGTATCAACACGACCAGCTAGTGCGTGGTGAATCAGCTAGCAGGGGGAGATTTCATGAAAGTACCGTATGCCGATGCTTGTGACATATTAGATGAAATGGCGGACACATCCTTAGCTTGGTAAAGTCGTGCCAACATTCCTCAGAGGGCCCTAATGTTATCCATCTTCACAAGGAACTTCAGAACCACGGACAAGCCATAACAGGGTTGACAACTGCCATGAACCAGTTAGCCAAAGCACAACTTCAGCAGATACAGGGAACAAAGCAAGTAAACGCCATGGAAGGGGTAAATTTAATGGTCAACAAGAGGAGACAACGTGGTCAACAAGTGCAAAGCAATCAAGATCAATATGAGCAAAGTGGAAGTGGTTACAATCAAGATGATTCTTATGATGATCAAAGTGAGGAAGTTCTATATGCCAATAACTACCAAGGTCAAAGGGGCAATGCTCCAAATTAACAATGGAGATCACAAGGTGATGTTTTATATGTCAACACCACACAAGAGGGGAGGGGGGAGAGATGATTTGTGTGGTGTATAATTTTCGAGTGTAGTCTCAATAGAAGAACCAGGTTCTTCTAGGTGTTCCAACTTCTACAGTTTGCGGAATAATAATTGCAGAAATAAAAGAACACATCAATTTTATGTGGAAAACACCTGGCTCAAAAGGTGAAAAAACCACGATCTACTTCCCAGTAGGATTTTCCCAAACTTTTAACTATATCAATGAGCCAAACAACATTTACAAAATAAACTCTTTTGTAAACCTAAGGACTAACTCTAAAGCCTCTAGCTAATTGCGACAAACTTCAAGTTAACTCTAACTTGAACACTGTGTACCTATTATAATTTCTTCTAGATAAAGCTGAAAGATACAATTTGTAATCACCTACTACAAACAAATAGACTCAAAAGACAACAGATGGAACTGGTTCTTCGAGATGGTTCAAGTAGCTTTTGAGTCGCACAGGGATTCTTCAAATGAACTGTTTGCATAATTGCTTTGGTAATTTTGCTGTCAATTCTTGTTTCACTTCTATGTATGTGCGTAACTCTTCTGCAGGAGTGTCAGCACGTAATTTTTGACCCGTCACATTTTTAAAGCTATTTTTAATGTTTAAATATTAAGTGATTTTAGCAATTTATTTTAATTAATTAAGAATAATTTTTATATTTTTTATAAATACATTATATAATTTTAGTCTTCTTAGCACAAATTTATAACCCACTTCATATAAGACCCAACCCAACTCCCACAAGTTGAGCCCAATACCAATTGACCCATTAATCATTTGAGCCCACAACCTTCTTAGAATGCTAAATTAAACCTAATGATATATAGATATAGAAGGGGCTCTCTCAGTTTTGGGGGAAGGGGGAAGAAAATAGAGAGCAGTCACTCTTCTTCTTGCTCCGTAACACCACAACAGTACTCCCCCCATCTCCGCCGGAACACCAACCATAAGACCACCCCAACTCACTCCTCTCTAAATCAGAAACACTTTCATCCCTAAGCTCCTGCTGCGACTCCATCTCCTTTGCACCAGAAGGCACAAGGAGAGAACTTCCTCTTCAGCCCTCAAGGCTGCTGCTACTGTCGTCGTTTCCGGCGAGCTGGTCGGCAATAGCCATGCATCTCCTTCTTCTTCAATTTGCACACACAGACAAATAGTCTCATACACGCAACCGGCGACACACAATCGTCGGAATTCGGCGAGCCAATTCCTTCGTCACGTCCACGGCTCCCACGAGCATCACTCCCTAAAGTCCACTGTTTCAAGAAATAGAGGCGAAAGAACGAGCAGCTGCTGGTCATTTTCGAGGTTGCCGGCGAGGTCCCCTCTGTGGCCGTTGGCAAATTTTCCGGTCGAAAGTTTTATAATCCTCAAGTTGCAGTAAGTTCAATTCAAATTCTTCTATATAAAGTTAGTTTTTCATGACTCGGTTTCTCTGTGTTTGCTGGGTTTTAACGGAATGTCAATTAAAAAAGGCAATTTCTTTAATTGCTTTCTCGATGACCTGAGAAGGTGTCTATATTAATTGTCATCAAATTCAAGGATGTATTGTTGCTATATATCTATTTTTGTTTTTTTGGTATATGTATTTCTGCTATGCAATTTTTCATATGCTTAATATTAGTTTCTGTGTTGGTTAGTACTAGCATTTAGCGTGTAATTATTGGGTAGTATTTCAATCAAAATAATTCCGTGGAACATTAGTAGTTAAGTGAGTGGTTACAGGTTTTAATTTGGAATAATTTGTTGATCCAAATAACCAAACTATACATCGCTAGTATACTTTAGTCGGGTATTAATAAATCAACTATCGTTATTATGTACACGTCCACGTGACATAGTTATGATTTCCAAAATGAATCAAAGTACGACTTCGCGCGACTTTGGCCAAGTTTTTCTAAAGTAATTAAATGTGACAAATCATGTACACGCATGCGTGACATGATTTAAGCGCCGATTTTCAAAATAAAATCAAGGTACGCGTTCACGTGACTTTGGCCAAATAATTTTAATATTAAAGGGCTATTAATTATGTACACGTACGCGTGACATGATTTTTAGCGCGTTAAATAAAATGAGTACACGTACGCGTGACTCGTCTCCGGATATTTTCATAAAAGCGGTAAAAGTAATAATATACATAGGTCCTAAAAATGAGTAATTAAACAACTAATCCAGGTATGATTAAAAGCGATCGTGGTAGAACCACGGAACTCGGGAATGCCTAACACCTTCTTCCGGGTTAACAGAGTTCCTTACCTGGTCTTCTGGTTTCGCAGACATTTACACAGAGTCAAAACTTCCTCGATTTGGGATTTAGAATTGTTGTATTAGACGTCAATACCACACAAGAATGTATGTTAAATGTGTTGTACCCAATTTTTTGAGTGCCGTCTCACAAGAATAACCCGGTTCTTCTTTGTGTTCCAACTTCTACTGATGCGGAATAACAAAAGCAGTAAAGTAAAATCACAGAGATTTTTACGTGAAAAATACCTGGCTCAAAAGGTGAAAACCACGACCTATTCCTCAGTAGGATTTGCTCAACCTCTTCACTAAAAACTCTGAGCCAAATGGAATTACAAAATAAACTCTTTTGTAATCCTAGGACTAACTCTAATCCCTTTGTATCAACTAGCCTCTAGCTAATTTCTACGAACTTCAAGTGAACTCTAACTTGAACAATGTGTACCTATTGCAATTTGCTTCTAAGAAAGCTGATAAGATACAATATTGAAACACCTACTACAATCAACTAGACTCAATACATCAACGATGAAACTGGTTATTCTAGCTGAACTGTAGCCTTTGTATCGCGCACTAAATCTGCTTGCAAAACAACTCTGGGAATTTTGCTTTCAGATCTTGATTCACTTCAGTACTTGTGCGTTCTTCCTTCCAGCAGAAATACTTCGAGTATTTATAGAGTCAGTAGTTAAGTTTGTCAATCAATTCTAGTTCGACTGGGAGAAAGAATTCGAATTAAACTCAACTTCCTTCCTTTGTTACTTCTCCTTGCTGAATTCAACTTCTATTCTCTCATCAGTTTGCAACATTTTCGTATTAGGAGACAATCTCTTGGTTCATTGATACTTCAAAATCACAACTATCTCCTATGCGTATACGGTTCATGTACCAGCTATTCAGTTCCAAGATGTGTGCTCTGGTGGACCTGGTTCAACTGGTAAGCTTTTGTCAATCTTCAAAACTATGCAGTGACATGGGTCAACAAGAATAAACTGGTGACTTGGGATACCATAAAATATCCAAGTGGCGACTCTGAATAAATAATTAATCCTATTTCGATTATGTCACTTTGATTTGAGAAACTCCGTTATCCCATCCCTTCGGGGAAAAAAGAGGTGTGACAGCTCTGGCGACTCTGGTGGGGAAAAGAACCCAGAATCTCTGGTTCAGGGTTCAAGAATTCGATCTTTTTATGTGATTTTTTACTTGGCTTCATTGATTGTGATATTACTGTATTTTGTGGGCCTAATGTGCTAATTCTCACTCATTTATCGCTTTAATATTATTTTATCTGTATTTAAAATTGCCTTCTTACGCCTCCTCTCTGATTCTTCTAAAAAAATGATGCACACGTTCGCATGGCCCGCTTTTCTGTTAGAGGTCGTACCAAATAAGAACGAGGATGGATCAGCAACAAGGCCGGGTAGACTTTCGTTCTCCCGGTACGTTGCCCCCACCTCGGCTCGAGCTGTCCACTCGGGTAACCCAGGTCTAGAACACAACCCCAGGTTTAAACCTAGAATAACAAAACCCCATGCCAGATCCCTAATAGGAACGGTTATTTGCATCACGTGCATTTGACTTAGGGGACTCAACACAGGGGTTGGGTCCGTCTAGGACAGGTGCACCCAAATAAAAAAGACCATTTTGAAGCATTTTATGTGTTACATGTTGCATTCTTCAAGGGTACAAGGGGTCATTTGGCAGGCTAATGATGGTTGAGGGTAAATAAGAAAAAAAGGGCTTAAGTGTGAAAAGAAATCAAGTAGGGACCAATTATATTTTTCTTTCAAAAATTTATTTATTTAATTTTTCAAGAAAAAGACCAAAACAAAAATTAAAATGAAAAATGAAAAATCCAAAAAGATTTTGCACTTTCTTATCATTTTTTCAAAAAAGAAAAAGAAAAACAAAAATATGTTTTCTCTAAATCAGTTGTTTTTTTTAATTTTCGCCCGTATCCAATCTTCCCGAACTACGCATATCTGATTCTCGTCTTTCGGGGCAGGATATGTAGGCAGCCCACGTAGGGTCCGGTCTTCCTAGTGAGTTTTAGGTTCTTGGCTCCGGGGGGTCGTAGCCAAATCTTGCATATTTAGTCACTTTTTTCCACATCGGCCATTTGTGCAAAATAGGGCTATTTTCTCAAAGTGTCTTATGAACATATGTTTTAGAGCGTTAAGTTTACAACAAGGTGGCCTCTCAGCTTTAAGGTCTATTCGAATTTACATGTCTAGCCACTTTTGGCCACATCGACCATTCTTGCAAAATGAGGTCATTTTCGCGAAAGTGGTTCATTGATCCGTATCTCAGAATCCTGAGTTCGCAACTAAGTGTCCTACTACCTTAAGGTCCGCCTTTTTTGAGTTTTCACCAATAGCCACTCTTGGCCACGTAGGTCATTTTGCAAAAATAGCTCAATCATATCTTGCATGTGTCCAATAGGAGGTGTTGTGGCGTCGCATTGTGTCTCGAGTCACTAACTCTATTTGGTATTATTTTTCTCATACAGGTATGGATTTACTTATCAGAGCATGACAGATACCCAGGACCATTCCAGTCAGGATCGTTGCATACATGAGTTGCTTGAGGAACTTTTATATTTTGAGTCTGTCATTCATGTTGTCTTTTAATTTTTAGTCTTGTACAGTAATATGGAGTTTGTTAGTCTAGTTAAGATTTTTGAGTCTTTTGTCATAGTACTACCTGTTTTGTATTTGAAAAATCAAAAAATTTATAAATGAAAAATCCAAAAAATTCTTGTTTGTTTGGTTTATTTTATCCATCACTTTTCCAGAACTACGCTTGATCTGATTCATGTGGAACATGATAAGTAGGCAACCTACATAGGGTTCGATCGAATCATTATAAAAAAAGATGAAATAAAAAAAAGAAAATAAAAGAGAAAATGAAGATGTGGGAGGTGAAAGATGAGAGGAAATTGTACGATGCAAGAAAAGAGCGATAATTACAAAGAAAAGAGAGGAAGAAGAATGAGAAAGCCATGAAATGCTAGAAGAAAGGAAGGAGAAGCTTGAAATGAACAAATTGGGTTGATGCCAAATGACCTTGTGACCCTCGAAGTCATTCTAGAACAGTTAATTGTTGCTAGGTGCATTGCACGTAACATGATATTTCTATCTGATAAATGCCCTAACGCTAACATGTTGGCTTTGTTTTGCTGTTCTTTGTTACTTTTATTGGTATCATAATAGAGGTGGTTAGTTTGTGGCACTTTGGCGATTCATCCATAAAACACAAGGTCAAAAAGCAAGGTAGTCATGGCTAGCAAAGACTTAGCCACAGGAGTTGTGGACCTGCCGAGGGAAATTGTTGAATCAGAATCAGAACTGAAAGAGGAGCTCCGTAGGGTAAAACATCAGATCGCGGAAATGTATCAGGCCTAGGTTAGGGGACACCCTCCACCTTCATTCCCTACTAACTATGCAGAAAATCATGTTTCCATTCCACCACTGTCCCAAGCACAGATGCCCAATACAGTTGACCTTTCCCCACAACACGCACCGGGCTTCACCCATTACCACTCTTACCCCGACACTTCGTCCAAAACTTTTCATGCTCCATCAGCCAAATCAACCTCAAACCCTGCTCCGACATCTGCTCCCTTTCTCGTACCCCCTCCACAAGCTACCCTTCACTGATCCTCTAATGAGCCTGCATTCCAAGCTCTAGATACCCAATACCATGCTCCAGAACCCACCTTCAAAGTCCCAGATCCTTACTCATACACTCCTCACTTTGAGCCTCATTTTGAAACTGAGAAACCACCCAAGAAAGCAAAACAAGAGGAGATATTTAGGAAAGTAAAGAGTCTGGAGAAATCATTGAGAAATATGCAAGGGTTAGGAAGCCAGGCGAGTGTGGCTTATAAGGATTTGTGTTTGTTCCCTAATGTCCAACTGCCTGCCGGGTTCAAGATGCCCAAGTTTGACTCGTATGACGGACATGGGGATCCTGTAGCTCATCTGAGAGGTTATTGCACTAAAATGCGAGGCGTCGGGGGAAAAGACAAATTGTTGGTAGCATACTTCAACCAGAGTCTGAGTGGGGCAGCTTTAGAATGGTACACCCTCCAGGACGCCAACAGGTGGTATAGGTGGGACGATATGTTCAGGATTTTCTCGGCATTTTCAGTACAATATTAAAATTATCCCAGACCGCTTATCTCTGACCAAGGTGGAAAAGAGGTCTAATAAAAGCTTTAGGGAATACGGGCTCATATGGAGAGAGCAAGCTTCCCGAGTCAATCCACCGATGGATGAAGCAGAGATGGTTGAGTACTTTCTTCAAGCTCAAGAGCTTACTTACTTTGGGCATTTGATCTCGGCCGTGGGTAAGCCTTTTAATGATGTGGTAAAAATGGGAGAAATGGTAGAAAATGGGCTGAAGTCAAGCAAGATCATGAGCTATTCTGCTTTACAAGCCACAACACATGCAATTCAGAACAACACGCGAAGCTTGCTGGGTCAAAAGGAACATGGTGATGTTGCCATGGTTGTCTCAGAATCACGACATGGCCCAACGGGTCCGTTTCACCAATATACTCAGCTTCGACCCCAACCCTAAACCTATCCCCAAGCTCCACATAATCCACCTCAATATTATCCTCCGTACAATGTCCGATCATCTGTCCAATCACTAGGTCATTCCTTATGGCGAGCGCCAACACTGCATACTACACTTTTGCCTTCACAACATGTTCGAGCATCCAACAACCCTAGAAAACAGGGGCATGGAGGGGAACAAAGGCAAACAAATAGTTTCACGCCAATCGGAGAATCCTACACAAGCTTGTTTGAAAAGTTAAAATATTCTGGCCTGATCGAGCCACTCCTCGGCTATACTCCGGACCCATATGCTAAAGGTTTTGATCATGTTGTACGGTGCATGTACCACTCTAATGTCCAAGGGCATAGTATTGAAGATTTTCGTGCTTTGGAAATGGAAATAGAAAGAATGATATAAGAAGGGATAATTGTGATCCAAGACATTGACACCCAGAATATCGCACAGAATCCTTTACATGCACATGATGATGCACACTTTATGAGGATGATGTGTGGTGACATGGAGTATGAGAATCCTCTCGGAAACTTGCCGACTGAAGTTGAAGAAGGCCATGATGATTCTGATGAGCAAATTTGTGGCTAAATGTCAAGCTTAGCAATTGAAAAGTCATTCCCTCCTCACTAGGAAGGAATCTTGGTAGCTTGTTTTGACGTTTTTCTATTATCTGGGTTATTTCAGGGTTGTGATCTATATTTTATTTGTTTTATGGAGTCAAACTCTTCTATTCCTCTATTCTGCTTGTGTTAGTCTTGTCTGTCTGTTTTGTTACTATTTTCATTATCCAGGTTATTTTAGCATTGTAGCTCGAGTTTTAGGTTGTTTGTCTTGTCATTAAACCCTTCCATCCTTCACTCAATGAAATACTGTTTGTCCTTTTGTGTCATTATGTGCTTAGTTCTCTTCACGCCAGCTTCAATGGCATGACATGCATGCGGAGTTTTTAGCTAGATCTTGAAAGCCAATCTAATCAGGGAATAATGAAACACAATTTTGAATATGATAAAAAGATGCATTTGACGAAAAAAAGTAATGATTCACGCATTCTGAGATAACCTAAGCTGGAATTGAGTGAAACTGAGGCGGTTAGTCCAGAAAATCAAGAGGTTGATAAGAGCATACAACAAGGAAATGTCTCTCAGGCAGATTGAGGTAGATCAGTCAGTGTTGAAATGCATTCTTCCACATCAAGATAAGGTTGAGTCAAGTCTATTTCGAATTAGTGGGGTCATTCATTGGGATAAAGATATTTCCCATTGGCACTTTGTGTTTGTATTGATGCCATCAAGAGACATTGCGCATGGTTCTTCGGCTTATTTTCAATTGCATTGTTTGTACTTGGCGCTTTTAAACTTTGGTATGACGAAGGTATTTTATTCTGCTACCCCAAACACTTTATCTTTTGCTACCCCTTTGAGCCTTAATTTGTTCTCTTTCATACCCCTCTTTTGGTATCCGAAATAGAGTTGGAAATTCTTTTTAAAAAAATAGAAAAAAAACAAAAAAAAAAAAAAGGAAAAAAAGAAGAGAAAAAGAAAGAAAAATGAGAAAAACAAAACAAATTGTATGTTTGAACTACGTTCGACCTGATTCTTGTCACCACAAGATACGTAGACAGCCTTATGGTTCGATCCCATCAAAACAAAAATCCAAAAAAAAAAGTCAAAAAAAAAAAAAAAATCCCCAGATTCCAAGATACTGGGGCAGAAGTTTTAATTTTGGCCAAAAGATCTGATTCCAAAAGTTGTAAATTTTAACCCGTTAATTATTTTGAGCCTTTATACCACCATTTCTTTTCAACCCTGCCCAAAAGCCTACATTACGGTCCAAAGAAAGACCTTTTGACTAATCTTTGAGGATGCCAAAGCAAGTGTGTGGGGAAAGTATGGTTTTCTTGAATAATGGGTAATACCCTGATCTCAGCACAAAGAGAGAAAATTAAAAATGAGAGAGTCTTATTGGTGAAAACCTTCACAGGCACCATAAGGCGACGGTAAGTTGAGAGAAAGAGCAAAATGAGAGAGGCTTGATGGTGAAAACCCTTCGGGGCACTATAGGTGGACTAAGGATTATGGTCAAATAGGACAGTTGGAGCGCTGAAGCCTAGTTTCATAACTTAGAGGCATAATAAGAGTTGAAGATCAGATTCGCTTGACAGATCAGGCCGCTTAATCCAAAATGCATGTCATGGTTAGTGGACATGGCCTTCAAAGCATATTAGTTTCTACTTTGTTCTTTTTCCTATGTAAAAGTTTTTTCTTGTTAGATACCATTTGTTCTCGTTTTTCTCCTTATTTTGTTCCTATTGTTTTGTTTGAGTCCCTTTTGAGTCTATTTTTGTCAAAACAAGTGAGAAATGACTTCAAAATCTGCTATCAGCTTTTTGATCACACTAAGCTGATGTCTGGCAAGCCCATCAAATTGGCATAAGACGCATGAGAATAGTGTGTGCACCGAGTTGGTGATAAGAGATGTTCTTTGGGATTGATGTAAAATGCAAAGATTTGGTGAATGTTAGAACACGAGTGCAATGCATAAGGCATAAGGTATTGGGCTTGAATGGATCAGAGGTGTTGTCATTGATAAGGGCTGACAGAAAACCGATTAACCAATAACAAACAAGGTCTTCCAAGTGAAAATCAAAGTTATCATGGCAAGTGAAGGAGCAGTAGCCCTCAAGGTCAAGGCCACAAACTAACCACCATGTTTTAAACTCATAAGTTTTTCTTCGTCTGAAACAGGGAAGAAGGTTATGCTTATATCAAAGCTTGAATTTTTCAGGTGTAATGCCCCAATTCTGCTAATGCAAAGGTTATTGAGAAGATCACACATCACCCCTAGGAGATTCACTTCCTAGTCTGGGTCTTGCGGGTTATATTTTTGTTTTAGGAGACGCACTTCCTAAATTGAAATTTCGCCCTTAGGAGGAGACACACTTCCTAGTTTGGGTCATTTATGTTCATTCTTGGGAGACGCACTTCCTAGTTGGAGTCATTGAAGTTTCACCCCTAGGAGACGCACTTGCTAGTTGGGGTATTTCAGGATATACTTTTAGGAGACGCACTTCCTAGTCGGGGTCTTTCAGGATATACTTTTAGGAGACGCACTTCCTAAATTGAAATTTCACCCCTAGGAGACGCACTTCCTAGTCCGGGTCTTTCAGGTTATATTTTGTTTAGGAGACGCACTTCCTAAATTAAGATTGTACCACTAGGAGACGCATTTCCTAGTTTGAGTCATTTAAGTTCATTCCTAGGAGACGCACTTCCTAGTCCGGGTCTTTCAGGTTATATTTTGTTTAGGAGACGCACTTCCTAAATTGAGTTTTTACCCTAGGAGACGCACTTCCTAGTATGAGTCATTTAAGTTTCACCCCTAGGAGACGCACTTTCTAGTCTGGGTCATTCAGGTTATGTTTTGTTCTAGGAGAGACACTTCTAGGAGACGCACTTCCTAGTTCGAGTCATTGAAGTTTCACCCCCTAGGAGAAGCACTTCCTAGTCGGGGTATTTCAAGTTATAGTTTTGTTTTAGGAGACACACTTCCTAAATTAAGATTGTACCCCTAGGAGATGCATTTCCTAGTATGGTTCATTTAAGTTCATTCCTAGGAGACGCACTTCCTAGTTTGAGTCATTTAAGTTCATTCCTAGGAGACGCACTTCCTAGTTTGAGTCATTTAAGTTCATTCCTAGGAGACACACTTCCTAGTTGAGTCATTTAAGTTCATTCATAGGAGACACACTTCCTAGTTTGAGTCATTGAAGTTTCACCTTTAGGAGACGCACTTCCTAATCTAGGTCTTTCAGGTTATTCTTTTAGGAGACACACTTCCTAAATTGAGATTTCACCCCTTAGGAGACGCACTTCCTAGTTTGGGTCATTCGGGTTTTACTCTTAGCAAACGCACTTTCTAGTCAAACATTCTCAATTTACTCATAGGAGACGCACATCCTATTCGAGTCTTTAGTTTACTCTCATCATTGCATTAGTAGCATACGTGATTTACAGTTTTGCTAACAACTCATAAATCTCCCGAGTACAAACTGGGGATAAAAATGTTGTTTGTTTTGTTGTTTTGATTGCAGGCACCCACCTGAATAACGAGGGAATTCATTTATGAGTTATTTCAAAGTTTTAAGTC
Source organism: Nicotiana rustica (assembly GCA_005239535.1). Taxonomy (NCBI): domain Eukaryota; kingdom Viridiplantae; phylum Streptophyta; class Magnoliopsida; order Solanales; family Solanaceae; genus Nicotiana; species Nicotiana rustica. The sequence continues at coordinate 113,400 of ML518525.1, forward strand.
AGTAGCAAGCGCTCACCTAGAGAACAAGGGAATACAGTTAAAGTTTTGGCAGTCAGGCGCCCACCTGGAGAACAAGGGAATACAGTTCAAGTTTTTGGCAATCAGGCGCCCACCTGGAGAACAAGGGAATACATTTCAAGTTTTTGGAAATAAGGCGCCCACCTGGAGAATAAGGGAATACAGTTCAAGTTTTTGGCAATCAGACGCCCACCTGGAGAACAAGGGAATACAATTAAAGTTTTGGCAATCAGGCGCCCACATGGAGAACAACGGAATACATGTTCAAGTTTTTGGCAATCAGACGCCCACATAGAGAACAAGGGAATACAATCCAAGTTTTGGAAATCAGGCGCCCACCTGGAGAATAAGGGAATACAGTTAAAGTTTTTGCAATTAGGCGCCCACCTGGAGAACAAGGGAATACAATTCAAGTTTTTTGTAATCAGGGGCCCACCTGGAGAACAAGGGAATACAGTGCGAGTTTTGACAATCAGGCGCCCACCTGGAGAACAAGGGAATACAGTTCGAGTTCGGCAATAAGGCGCCCACTTGGAGAACAAGGGAATACAGTTTAGGTTTTTGGAAATCAGGCACCCACCTGGAGAACAAGGGAATACAGTCCAAGTTTTTGGCAATCAGGCGCCCACCTGGAGAACAAGGGAATACATTTAAAGTTTTGGCAATCAGGCGCTCACCTGGAGAACAAGGGAATACAATTCAAGTTTTTGGTAATTAGGGGCCCACCTGGAGAACAAGGAAATACAGTTCGAGTTTTGACAATCAGGTGCCCACCTGGAGAACAAGGGAATACAGTTCGAGTTTTGACAATCAGGTGCCCACCTGGAGAACAAGAAAATACAGTTCGAGTTTTGGCAATCAGGCACCCACCTGGAGAACAAGGGAATACAGTTTAGGTTTTTGGCAATCAGGCGCCCACCTGGAGAACAAGGGAATACAGTTCGAGTTTTGGCAATCAGGCGCCCACCTGGAGAACAAGGGAATACAGTTAAAGTTTTGGCAATCAGGCGCCCACCTGGAGAACAAGGGATTACAGTTCAAGTTTTTGGCAATCAGGCGCCCACCTGGAGAACATGGGAATATAGTTTCAAGTTTTGTCAATCAGGCGCCCACCTGGAGAACAAGGGAATACAGTTCATGTTTTTGGCAATCAGGCGCCCACCTAGAGAACAAGGGAATACATTCAAGTTTATGTCAATCAGGCGCCCACCTGGAGAACAAGGGAATAGAGTTCAAGTTTTGGAAATCAGGGGCCCACCTGGAAAACAAGGGAAGGCAGTCCAAGTCTCGACAATCAGGCACCCACCTGAAAAACAAGGAAACCCATTTCAGAATTAAATTCGCGTTAGGAACAATAGAAGCTCGCCCAAGAATGCGAGTCGACAGTTCGAGATGTGCAACAGAGCTGTAGAAGATTCAATATCAAGTCTTGAAGACCCATATATAGGAGACTTGTAATTTATAGCTGATAGATCTGTTTAGTTTTTATTTAATTTTGAGTTTAATGTAACGATAGGAACCGCGTACCGGAACCTCGACGGCACCTCGCTCGACTCTCCACCTCGGTATAATCCATCACTCTTCTCACTTCTGAACTACACGTGGCCTATTTCCTTTATAGCCAAGGATATATAGGCAGCTCAGATACCAGGGCTCGGTCACAATCTTTTGCCCACACTTCTTTTCTTTTAAATAACTGTCGGGTCAGAAATCAATTACGTCGCTTACTTATTCTTTGCTAAAAAACACTACGTGTTTCCAAGCAAAGAGGAGCAGCTATCAGCACGTAATTTTTGACCCGTCACATTTTTAAAGCTATTTTTAATGTTTAAATATTAAGTGATTTTAGCAGTTTATTTTAATTAATTAAGATTAATTTTTATATTTTTTATAAATACATTATATCATTCTAGTCTTCTTAGCCCGAATTTATAACCCACTTCATATAAGACCAAACCCAACTCCCACAAGTTGAGCCCAATACCAATTGACCCATTAATCATTTGAGCCCACAACCTTCTTAGAATGCTAAATTAAACCTTAAGGGGCTCTCTCATTTTTTGGGGGGACAGAAGAAAATAGAGAGCCGTCACTCTTCTTCTTCCTCCGTAACACCACAACATTACCCCCCCCATCTCCGCCGGAACACCAACCATCAAACCACCCCAACTCACTCCTCTCTAAATCAGAAACACTTTCATCCCTAAGCTCCTGCCGCGACTCCATCTCCTTTTCACCAGAAGGCACAACGAGAGCACTTCCTCTTCAGCCCTCAAGGTTGCTGCTACCGTCATCGTTTCCGGTGAGGTGGCCGGCAGTAGCCATGCTTAGACGATTGACCACCTCTCTCTCTTCCCTCATCTCAACTTTCATCTCCTCTCTCATTTTCTTAGACACAATTGCCATTCCTTTTCTGTTTTCAACGAGCGACGTCAAACATACAGAACAAAAGAGAATAGATCGTCCGCTCTTCTTTTTCCCAGAACGACCGTCGCCGTACAATCCACACCTACATAGAACAACAGTTGCATCTCCTTCTTCTTTAATCTGCACACACACACAAACAGTCGCATACACGCAGCGTTGACACACAATCGCTGGAATTCGGCGAGCCAATTCCTTCGTCACGTCCACGGATCCCACGAGCATCACTCCCAAAAGTCTACTATTTCAAGAAACAGAGGCGAGAGAACGAGCAGTTGCTGGTCATTTCCGAGGTTGCAGGCGAGGTCCCCTCTGTGGCTGTTGGCAAATTTTCCGGTTGAAAGTTTTATAATCCTCAAGTTGCTGTAAGTTCAATTCAAATTCTTCTATAGAAAGTTAGTTTTTCATGACTCGGTTGCTCTGTGTTTGCTAGGTTTTAACGGAATGTCAATTAAAAAGGGCAATCTCTTTAATTGCTTTCTCGATGACCTGAGAAGGTGTCTCTATTAATTGTCATCAAATTCAAGGATGTATTGTTGCTATATGTCTATTTTTGTTTTTTTTGGTATATGTATTTCTTCTATGCAATTGTTCATATGCTTAATATTAGTTTCTGTGTTGGTTAGTACTAGCATTTAGCGTGTAATTATTGGGTAGTATTTCAATCAAAATAGTTCCGTGGAACATTAGTAGTTAAGTGAGTGATTACTGGTTTTAATGTGGAATAATTTGTTGATCCAAATAACTAAACTATACATCGCTAGTATACTTTAGTCGGGTATTAATAAATCAACTATCGTTATTATGTACACGTCTGCGTGATATAGTTATGATTTCCAAAATGAATCAAAGTACGCGTTCGCGCGACTTTGGCCAAGTTTTTCTTAAGTAATTAAACGTGACAAATCGTGTACATGTACGCATGACATGATTTAAACGCCGATTTTCAAAATAAAATCAAGGTACACGTTCGCGTGACTTTGGAAAAATAATTTTAATATTAAAGGGCTATTAATTATGTACACGTACGCGTGACATGATTTTTAGCGCGTTAAATAAAATGGGTACACGTATGCGTGACTCGTCTCCGGATATTTTCTTAAAAGAGGTAAAAGTAAAAATATACATAGGTCCTAAAAATGAGTAATTAAACAATTAAGCCAGGTACGATTAAAAGCGACCGTGCTAGAACCACGGAACTCAGGAATGCCTAAAACCTTCTCCCGGGTTAACAGAGTTCTTTACCCAGTCTTCTGGTTTGGCAGACTTTTACACAGAGTCAAAACTTCCTCGATTTGGGATTTAGAATAAACTGGTGACTTGGGACACCATAAAATATCACAAGTTGCGACTCTGACTAAATAATTAATCCCATTTCAATTATGTCACTTTGATTGGAGAAACTCCCTTATCCCACCCCTTCAGGGAAAAAGGAGGTGTGGCAAGGAGCACTTCGACAATTTATAGAATCAGTAGTTGAGATGTTGAAGTAGAATTCTAATGCAAATCTTCCTTGGCGGAAGAGTTTGAGATTATCTCAACTTCCTTGATCTTCCTTTATCTTGATTCTGTCCTACCTGAATACGAAGTTCATCTCCCTATCAATTTTCAATCTTTTCGCTTAGGAGATAACCAGTTAATTTAGAGATGGTGTTTATCTCCTGTATATGGACTCTTCTCGTTCCATCTAGTCTGCTTGTCTATGTTTTCCCTGATGGACCTAGTTCAACTGTGTGGACATTTGTCAATCTTCAAAACCATGCATTGACTTGATTCAACAAATTCTCCCTTTTTGATGATGACAAACCCTGTGCTTAAACCTGTAGACACTTCAATCCAATATAAACACTTTTTATAGCATTAAGCATTTATCATGGAGAACCAGGTTCATTAGGTTATAAACATCACAGTTTTGTAAAGCACATCTTCTCCCTTTTGGCATAATCGAAAAGTTGCAAAATGATAAACTTACCAGAATTTTAATAATTACTCATGTCCATTGAGGCAACTGCAGGTGCGAAGCATAAATTAATCATCAAAAGAAACCAAACAAATGTAAGCTATTTAAGAAAATGAGATAAAGTCAAGAACAAAATAGCAAAATTCATTGATTTGATAATTGTTGAGGCACCAAACACAAAAAAAAAAATAAAAAAAAAAATAGTCACAACCATGAGCAAAAAAAACATAACAGACTTAGACAAAATAATGCCAAACTGGGTCATAGAGGGGTTTTTTGGAGGCACTGGACACCTAAGGCTGGGAAGGGGTAGAGGTTGTGTTCTTTTCTTGAAGAAGAGAGAGCATCTGTTGCAATACACCCTTATTCTTCCCCTTTTCCTTAGCTAATTCAGCTTTGAGAGAATACCGCTCAACTTCAACCTCTGTAAGGCGAGTCTTCAAACGAAGGATCTCAGCATCCCTGACCTCACCTTCATGTACAAGCGTCCTGACCTTGCTATTCACATGAATTTTCTAAGATGAACCAAGTTCATCCTCAGGGATGTTCACGATGTAGTCACAGGTCAGTAGCGTGTTCTTCCCAAAGTGGTCCTTGGCAGTCTCCATTTCAGCCTTCTTCGCTGGCACCTTGAAGTGAGCAAGCACAGCAATTATAATGAACCCATACGATATAGCATGTGCCTTGGATCCATTCACGACCCTGTCCAGAAGTTGAATGATGAAAAAAGGCCAATTGATTTGTTTACCACTGTACAGGCATTCCATGAGTGTTAGATCCATATAGTTTGCAATGTGCCTTCTCTCTTGCCTGGGCAGTAGGCACTTGATCACAAACTCAAAGATCAGTTTGTGTAGTGGCCTCATCTCACTCTTAAACACCGCCCTGGGCTCCAACTCTTGCTCATTCTCACTGAACAATCTTGTGATTTGAAGAGCTGAAGGCAGTCCATCCAAACTTGGCCATCTCTGCATGGTGTAGTCATCATACCCCCTCCGAAGGGATATTCAGTATGTCCCCTATTCTTTTGCATCAAAGGAGATCTCGACTCCCTGTACCCTAGTAGAAACCCTTCCATCTTTAACCTCTGCATTTGCCATAAACTCCACTAGCTCATTTCTTGCCAGCCTGCCATCAAGATAAAGGACCATGTCCTTCCAACCCTGCACATCCAACGTCTATAATAGAAAAATCATTCCAGACTCCTCAAGGTCCCTAAAAAGCTTCCCCTTCAGAATAATACACTTCCTAAACTTTGTGAGTTTGTCAGTCTCCTCATCAGACACTTTTGCTTCCTCTTCACTCCCCTCAGCATCATCATTGAACTTTACCTGCTTTGATTTAGACCTGGTCCGCTTGGAAACTGTTGAGGGTTTGGCAGACAGAAGCTGACTTCTTGGAAGAAGTCTTGGCTTTCTTGGACTTTGGTATCTCAACTTCAACCTGAACCGGTTCTTCCTCTTGATGGACCAGGTCAATCTGATCATCATCAACCTTAACTGCCTCAATAGGCTCGCCAACCTTTGCTTTTCCCTTGGCAGCTTTCTTCTTCTTGCTCTCCCTCAGAGCTTTTTCCATCTCTTCCTCACTTTGCCTGACAGTACTTCTAGTAGCACGACTCTTAGGAGCAGGAGCATCAACAGTTGAAGAGGCCTTTCTCTTCTTGTTTGGTACTGGAGTATGAACTTTCTTGGTTTTGGGGGTTCTCTTTTTCTTGGGTTTGTAGATTTCCCCCAATTTTCTCATCAAGTCAGCCAAGGTTTCTTCAATAGATGAACCAGGTTCATCAACTGCATGTTGTAGACTTTCCAATCCTGCTGCTTCTTCTCCAGAGTTGCTTCCCCCTAAGTTCTTGACACCCTCCTCGGAGATCACAAGAGAGGGGCCACATATCGCCAGTGTGACACCTTCCTTCCCAATTCCCCTTTCAGAACTCCCTGTTCCCTCTCTCTCAAAATCTTTATTTTTACTAACTTTCCTTCTCCTATCCGGTACTTCTATTTCTACTACAAACCCAATTAAGATAAACTTTTTTCAACTATTTCAGGATCAGACCTAATTTCAGAGGTTACCTTTTCAGTGTCGGATGAACCAGTTGCTTCTTCCTCGTTTGCAGATTTGAAAGACTCGCTTGAATTCTCAGAATCTTGGGCCTGACTTTCCTAAAGTTTTTCGTTTAATTTATTAGCAAGAGAGCCAGAGGCAACTTTTTCCTGGCTAGCATTTTTACTCGACGTTTTCTGGGTGTTGGAGTAGGGCTTGGTGTAACGGCTAGAGTTTTTTGGGGTGAAGGAGTGGGTTCAGGAACGGGTTCTGAAATTGGAGAGTTTTAAGGGGTGGAAGAGTTTGATGGAGATTGTGTGGAAGAACTGTGTTGCGATGGGGAATTAGAACCAGTATCTTCAAGAGCGATACTGTATTCAGGAGTGGTGGATGAAGATGTAGCAGGGGGAGGTGTGGAAGACATGTTTATGAAGCTTTGGAGAGTAAAAAAAAAAAGCTTTGATCACTTTTAGTTGTGGAGAATGATGAACTTGGTTCGACGGTTATGCTTTTTGAAGAAGAGAGAGTGAGATATTAGAGAGGTAATGATGGACTTTTAAAGATGTGGTTAATAAATATATAACAGGCTTAATTCATGGTCAAGTGGGAGTCTAATCGGTGCAGGAGTGTCAGTGGATTTGACAGTTATGACTCCCTACAATCTAGGCTAATTAAGCTTCGATTGGACTCTTTGGAACAGGTTCATTTTGAGATAAGGACTGACAATTTGAAATAGGCCAAATATAGATAGAGTCATGCTCATGTGTGACTATAGTTATTTCAATAAGTGTTTAGTGATGAGCACGTACCTTGTCAGTCAGATGAATCATCCATGATGAACCAGGTTCATCATGTTAGAGTCTCTTGTTTTGGCCTCAATTAACAAAAATAGAAAATATCATTAGCAACCAAAGAATCATATTAACACATGGCAAGAGAGTATGGCATTTAAGACATGAAACTGAGCAATGATTAATCTAGTTAGTTACATATTTCAGTGATTCTAGCCAAAATTTATTTATTTATTTATTTTCAATTTTTGTTTTGAACCAGTTCAATTAGGTGATCTTAATCATCCCTAATTCTAGCATATTTCTCTCAAAATGCTCCATACTTAGTGCTTTAGTAAAGATATCATCAATTTGGTTTGAGAGTAGCACAGAATTCGATTGAGATCATTCCTTTCTCATAGTTATCTCTTAGGAAATGGTATCTGACATCTATGTGCTTGGTTCTTTTATGATGAATCGGGTTCTTCGTCATAGCAATAGCACTAGTGTTGTCACAGAAAATAGGAATGCATACAACCTCTATATCAAAGTCCATGAGTTGTTGCTTAATCAACAGCAACTGAGCACAAAATGAGGCTGCAGCCACGTACTCAGACCCAGCAGTAGACAGGGCTACTGAGTTCTGTTTCTTAATGGAATAAGACACAAGGCAAGTTCCCAAAAAATGTGCCATGCCTGAAGTACTTTTCCTGTCAACCAGGAAACCTGCATAATCTCCATCAGCATATCCTACAAGGTCGAAATTACTACCTTTAGGATACCAAAGGCACATGCCAGTGGTGCCTTTCAAATATCTCAGAATTCTCTTCACTGCAGTTAGATGGGAATCCTTTGGATTTGCCTGAAATCTAGCACAAAGCCCTACATTGAACACAATGTCAGGTCTGCTGGCAGTGAGATACAATAAAGACCCTATCATCCCTTTGTATAGCTTTTGATCAACGGATAAACCAGGTTCATTCACATCTAATTTTGTTGTTGTTGCAATGGGGGTGTCTATTTCTTTTGAGTCTTCCATTTTAAATCTTTTGAGAAATTCTTTCACATATTGTTGTTGGTGGATCGTTGTTCCATTTGAGTTTTGCTTAATTTGCAAGCCTAAAAAGAAATTTAGCTCACCCATCATACTCATCTCAAACTCACTCCCCATAAGTTTAGCAAATTCCTTACTCAGTGCTATCAATTTTACCTTATTTGTAGTCATTACATATATGTCAAATATTATGTCATCTACATATATTTGTACTACCAGGAGATCCTTACCTTTTTCCTTTAAGAATAAGGTGCTATCAATTTTACCTCATTTGTAGTCATGTTCTAGCAGAAATTTAGATAGCCGCTCATACCATGCTCTTGGTGCTTGCTTAAGTCCATACAAGGCCTTGTCAAGTTCATACACATGGTCAGGTGTCTCCTTGCTTTCAAATTCTGGAGGCTGCTTGACAAATACTTCTTCCTTTAGGTAGCCATTGAGGAAGGCACTCTTTACATCCATCTGGTGGAGAGTGAATTCCATGTGGGAAGCAAATGCTATAAGAAGCCTGATAGCCTCCAGTATTGCCACAGGAGAAAAGGTCTCATCATAGTCAATTCCCTCTTCTTGGCTATATCCTTGGACAACCAGTCTAGCCTTGTTTCTTGTAACTGTTCCATCTTCATCGAGTTTGTTCCTGAAGACCCATTTTGTGCCAATCACTGATCTATCTAGTGGTCTAGGTACCAGATGCCAAACTTGACTTCTTTCAAATTGGTTTAGCTCTTCTTGCATGGCATTTACCCAGTCAACATCTTGTAGGGCTTCAGCAACATTCTTTGGTTCGATCAAGGATATAAAGGCATCAAACGCACACAAATATTTCAAGGAGGATTTGGTTTTGATTCCAGATGTCAAGTCTGTTATGATGTTCTCAAGGGGGTGAGGAGTCTGATATCTGTGTGGTTTGAGCATCAATTGTTCACGACTTGATGATCTCATGGTGTCTTGTTGTTGTGGAACAAGATCAGGGCCAAGTTCCAATGAAGTTTGTTGAGTTCCCCCTGTCATGTTGCTTGGGGTGGTTGGACCTGGTCCATCACCTATTCCATCATCCATATTTGCTCCAGTCAGATCACTGCTTATGACCAGTCTAAGCTCCTCATCTTCTGGTTCCTGTCTCTCAGAGAGAATGTTAGTTTCATAAAAAACAAAATGCACACTCTCCTTCACACACATAGTTCTTTTATTATATAATTTATAAGCTTTACTATGTGATGAATATCCCAAGAATACTCCCTCATCACTTCTGGGATCAAATTTACCTAGGGAGTCTTTGACGTTGTTGTGCACAAAGAACTTGCATCCAAAAGCCCTAAGGTGGGATATGTTGGGATTTCTCCCTTTAAGTAATTCATAAGGAGTTTTCTCTACCAGTGGTCTGGTCATGCATCTGTTTATTATGTAGCATGCAGTGTTTATTGCTTCTGCCCTGAAGCTATGGGGTAGTTTGCTAGAAAGAAGCATGGTTCTAGCCATATCATCAAGGGTTCTATTATTTCTTTCAACAACCCCCTTTTGTTGTGGGGTTCTCGGAGTAGAGAAGTTGTGATTTATGCCATGATCATCACAGAATTCAGCAAACGTTGCATTTTCAAATTAAGTGCCATGATCAGATCTTTTTTATACAAGTTAATTTCCTAACTGTTTTTGGGTTTTTCTAACAAATGAAGTAAACATATCAAATGCTACATCTTTAGAGGTCAGAAACACAGTCCAGGTGAACTGGAGTAGTCATTAACTAGCACCATTACATATTTCTTACCACCTCTGCTCACAGTTCTCATAGGACCACATAGGTCAATATGAACCAGTTCCAACGTCCTGGTGGTACTGACCATTTTCTTGCTTTTGAATGAGCATCTTACATGCTTCCCCCTTGCACAAGCCTCACAAACTTTGTCTTCCTTGAACTTAATGTTAGGAAGCCCTACCACTAAGTCCTTGAAGACTAATTTGTTAAGCTGATTTAGGCTTGCATGACCAAGTCTTTTGTGCCAAAGGAGGGGATCGTTGTCCAACACACTTAACATGTGAGTTCATTTTCTGATAATGTGGAAAGATCTATGACATAGATGTTATTCATTCTTTTTACCTACAAGACAATCTTGTCAGTAAGAAGATTAATCACAAAACATTTTGTGGAAGTGAATGCAACCAGGTTACCTCTGTCACACAAATGTGACACACTGATCAGGCTATATTTCAAGCCATCTATCAAGTACACATTCTCAATGGAACGTGTGTCATCCTTTGTGATGACCCAAAAGGTCATCCTATTTAAATTTAGCTAAAATTGTGTTCCGAGGCCCCGAAAGCCTCCGTTAATCCCACCTCGATGTGCGTGCACAGCCCAGGCATGTAGCTGGGAAGCCTTTATGTGGAAACTTGATAAAGAGTTGAATTTATAATAATTAATTGATTAAAGTTGACTTTGGTCAACATTGTTGGTAAATAGACCCGGACCCATGATTTGACGGTCCCGGAGGGTCCGTAGGAAAATATGGGACTTGGACGTGTGCCCGGAATCGAATTCCGAGGTCCCAAGTCCGAGAAATGAATTTTTAAAGAAATTTGTTTTATGAAAATAATAAAGGCTTATGGAAATGAATCGCAATGTGAAACATGTGTTACTGGGCCCGTGTTATGGTTCCGGAGCCCGAAAAAGGTTCAATATGTGTTATTTGAGTTATCTTGAAATTTGGTAAGGAACGGGCTTGATTTGACATATTTCGGATCAAAAATGAGAAATTGAGAGTTAATGAAGTTTTGAGGATTTTCATAGAATTTGAAATTTGGTTTGGAACGTGATTTTATGCTATCGAGGTCCGAACGGAATTTCCGGACCGGAATGGTTCCGTTATGTCATTTATGACTTGTCTGCAAAATTTGATGTCATTCTGAGTCGTATAGGTCGGTCCGACGCATGTTTATAGAAATCAAGAACTTGAAGTTTCTTAAGTTATGGTTTTAGGGGTTTTGGGGTGTGATTTTGAGATTTAGCGTTGTTTTGGGTATTCCGAAGGCTCGAGCGAGTCCGTATTATGATTTAAGACTTGTTGGTATATTTGGACGGGGGCTCGGGTGGGCTCAGGTGTCTCCCGGACCCCACACGAGGCCAAAAACCAGCTAAGAAAATTGTTGGTGCAGCTGTAGCTGGTGTGACCGCAGGTGCGGTCCCAGGGTCGCAGGTGCGGAAACCCCTGTAGGAAGCCTATATTTAAATGTCAAAACTCGGGATTTCTTCATTTCCTTCATACCAAAACCCCCATTAGAGACTTGTGAGCTTGGGAGGAGCACACCACGACCTAGCTACTGTTAAGGTAAGTTAATTCCTTCCTAATACTAGTTTCATGCATGAATAATTAATGGGATTACCTACTAAGTTAATGGAAAATCAAGAATTGGGTATAAAATTTAAGGCTCTTAAGAAATTGGCGTATTGTCCGTTTAAAGCTATGAATTTAAGTAGAAACTTCATATTAATGATCCTTAGGCTATGGGTGAGTGATTCCTCCGAGAATTTTCGGGGTTCGAGCATGCGGGCCCGGGGTCGTATTTTAGTATTTTTGGAAGAATAATAGAAAATGTATAATTAGGCTTTGGAATTGGTTTATTGAGTAACTATTGATGTTAATAACTCAACTGTGTGTAGATATTATCGATTCGAAGTTGGATTCGAGAGGAAAGGCTGTGATTGAGGCGTGACTTGCATTTTGTAGCCGAGGTAAGTGTTTGGCCTAACCTTAGCTTGAGGGATTAGGTATAGAGTCCTATTTTCTATGTGTAATTCATGTCCAACGTATAGGTGGGTTGACGAGTGCCTATATAATGCGGTCCAGCATGCCCGTGAGTCAATTGTGATGAATTGTACCGTGTTCTTGATATTCTCTGTACTATGAATAATTGGTGATTTAGGAGTGATACATTGACGTTGTTTCATGACGTGGGAAATTATTGATAAATTGTTCAGTTGAAGCTTTTACTGTTGAAATTGTAATTCTGAGCGAGATTGGTTATAGCTGAATCCCTTGCCGGGATGATAGAACTTTATTGAGTATTTCGGTATACTTGTGATTCCTTATTGGTAGTTGCACATTATATTGTTGATTGTTTATTATTTATCGCACGAGGGGACATGCCGTGCTGATTGTTCATTATTTTTCACACGAGGGGACATGCCGTGTTGATTGTTTATTATTTATCGCATGAGGGGACATGCTGTGCTGATTGTTTATTATTTATCACACGAGGGGACAACCGTGTGATTGTTGATTATTTATCGCACGAGGGGACATGCCGTGTTGATTGTTTATTATTTATTGCACGAAGGGACTTGTCGTGCCGATTGTTATTATACACGAGGGGACATGCCGTGCTGATTGTTATTATACACGATGGGACATGCCGTGTTGATTGTTTATTATTTATCACACGAGGGGACATGCCGTGACGATTGTTTATTATACACGAGGGGACATGCCGTGTTGATTATTTATTATTTATTGCACGAGGGGACATGCCGTGCCGATTGTTTATTATACACGAGGGGACATTCCGTGTCGAGTGATTTTACTATTTATGCACAAGGGGACATTCTGTGCCGAGTGATTGTGAGATTATGCACTAGGGGACATGTCGTGCCTTTTGTTGTTCATTATCTGTTCTGAGATATTAAATCCTTGCTTTTACTTCTACATTTCATTTATTACCCTGTTCTACTGTGCTAGTAATTGTTGCACCTTTTTCCCCAGCATGTTCTCCCGGTATCTGTTTTTACTTGTTTATTTCCGTCGATATTTTCCTGTTATTATATAGAATTGCACAGGTATGTATATTGTTGTCGGTTCTAGCCTCATCACTACTTCGCCGAGGTTAGGCTCGGCACTTACTCAGTACATGGGGTCAGTTGTACTAATGCTACACCTGCACTTCTTTATGTTGTGCAAACTACGCAGCCGGATCCGGTGATTACTGACGGAGGGAGCATTTCATCAGTTCATTCAAGAGACATCGAGGTAGACCCGCAGACGTTCGTGGGCCTTGGCGTCACCTTCTACCCTTCTCTTTCAGTTCTGTCTTATTCTATAGTTTTCAAAGGCAGTCATATGTTCTTATTTTCAGACCATGGTATTTAGTAATCTCATAGACAGTTCGTGAGTTAGTGACACCAGTTCTGGGTTGTACTTGTGGGAATTATTGCGAGACTTGTTATCTAGTTCTGAAATTGTTTAACTTTCGTATTATTAATCACAATTGCCTTAGTTATTTTGTTCATTTTATCTCTTAATGAGTTTATTTAGTTCAAATATTGTCTTGTCTAGCGGGTTCAACGTTAGACTCCATCACAGCCTAAAGGTGGGATTTCGGGTCGTGACAAGGTTGTATCAAAGCTCTAGGTTGCTTTGGCCTCACAACTCACGGACAAACTTGGTAGAGTTTGAGGGATCGGTACGGAGACGTCTGTACTTATCCCCTAGAGGCTATAAAGTTAGGAATAACTTCACATCTTTCATTCTCTGTCGTGCCAATTGAATTCTAAATACTAATTGAGTCTCTAATTACTCTCTCGCAGATGGCGAGAACGCGTGGTTCCTCATCGACCGATCAGCAGTCTGATCCTCCTATTGCAGCTCCTACGAGGGGCCGAGGCCTCGCTAGAACAGCAGCTCCAGTTGAGGACCCACAGGTAGACTATGCCGGTGAGGTTCTTGCTCAGACGGTTCCAGTCGGACCAACTCAGGTCCCAGAGGGGTTCATTGCCACCCTAGTGATTCAGGACGCTCTAGTCCGCTTGGTAGGACTTATGGATAGTGTGGCTCAGGTCGATCTTCTTCCTACTGCACCAGCTGGTTCTCAGGCTGCGGGAGGGACCCAGACTCCTGTTATCCACACCCCAGAGCAGTTTGCCACTCAATTTCAGGCTCCAGCACCTCAGACCGCTGGAGTAGCTCAGCCAGGTATTGTGGCGCCGGCAGCCGAGGGTGCAGTTATGTCAGCAGATGATTTATGGAGACTGGATCGGTTCACCAAGTTATTCCCTACTACATTTGCTGGTGCACCATCAGAGGATCCCCAGGATTATTTGGATGGCTCTTATGAGGTTCTTCGGAACATGGGCATTCTGGAGTCCAATAGAGTGGATTTTGCTACTTTTCGTCTTTCGGGTTCCGCTAAGACTTGGTGGAGAGACTATTGCTTGACCAGGCCAGCTGGATCTGCACCTCTCACTTGGGCTCAATTCTCCGAGTTATTCTTGGGGAAGTTTCTTCCAGTTACTCAGAGAGAGGATCTTCGGAGGCAGTTTGAGTGTCTCCAGCAGGGCTCCATGTCCGTCACTCAGTACGAGACCAGGTTTATTATGCTGGCCAGGCATGCTATTATGATACTCCCCACTGATCGGGAGAGGGTTCAGAGGTTTATTGAGGGATTGGCTCAGCCTATCAGACTTCAAATGGCCAGGGAGACGGGTACTGATATCTCCTTTCAGGATGCAGCCGATGTGGCCAGGCGCATTGAGATGTTATTATCCCAGGGTGGTGGTCAGGGGTCTGACAAGAGACCTCGTCATTTCGGCCATTTCAGTGGTGCGTCATCTGAAGGTAGAGATTTATTTGGTAGAGGTCATCCCCCTAGGCCTTATCAGTCGGCACTCCAGGTATCCCGCAGTGCATCATCAGCTCCCGTCAGTGCACCGTCGATTTAAAGTCTTCAGGGTAGTCATTCTGGTCATCAGGGACAGTTCCAAAGTCAGCATTCTAAGCAGTCGATGGCTTGCTACACTTGCAGTGGTATGGGGGAATATTTCTAGGTTTTCCCCCGAGGTTTTAGTGGTTCTCAGTATCAGGGTTCCCGTGCCATGGTTCCCACATCAGGTTCACCCTCGCCCCCTCATCCATCTAGGGGTGGTCGTGGTGCTAGAGGTGGAGGTCAGACTCATAGAGGTGGAGGGCAGGTCATGAGAGGTAGGGGTCAGCCCGTAGCAGGTAGATCCAGAGATGTTCAGGTTGGAGGGGCTCCGCCCCGTTGCTATGCTATTCCGGCCAGGCCTGAGGCTGATGCCACTGACACAGTTATCACAGGTACGGTATCAGTTTGCAGCCAAGATGCTTTGGTATTATTCGATCCGGGTTCTACTTTCTCTTATGTGTCTTCATATTTTGCCCCTTATTTGGGCATGTCCCGTGATTCCCTGAGTGTTCCTGTACATGTGTCTACCCCGGTGGGTGATTCTATTGTGGTAGATCGAGTCTACCTCTTGCTTAGTAGTTATTGGTGGTATGGAGACTCAGGTTGATCTTTTGCTTCTGGAAATGGTGGACTTTGACGTCATATTGGGGATGGATTGGCTATCTCCCTATCATGCTATTCTGTACTGTCATGCCAAGACAGTGACCTTGGCCTTGCCAGGTGTGCCTCACTTGGAGTGGAGAGGGACTCCTAGCCATTCTTCTGGCAGAGTTATTCTGTATGTGAAGGCTTGGCGTATGGTCGAGAAGGGTTTTTTGTCTTATCTGGACTATGTCCGTGATTCTAGTGTTGAGGCTCCTTCTATGGAGTCTGTGCCCCTAGTTTGTGAGTTCCCAGAGGTATTCCCTGCTGACCTGCCGGGTATGCCACCCGACAAGGATATTGACTTTTGTATTGAGGTGGCTCAGGGCACTTAGTCCATTTCTATTCCGCCGTATCGTATGGCCCCACCAGAGTTGAAGGAATTGAAGGAGCAGTTGCAGGATTTGTTGGATAAAGGCTTCATTAGGCCTAGCGTTTCTCCTTGGGGTGCTTCGGTGTTGTTTGTCAAGAAGAAAGATGGCTCAATGAGGATGTGTATCGACTACCGACAGCTGAATAAGGTTACTATCAAGAATAAGTATCCTCTTCCGAGGATTGATGATCTATTTGACCAGCTTCAAGGTGCTACAGTGTTTTCCAAGATAGATTTGAGATCTGGTTACCATCAGCTTAGGATTAGGGCTTCTGATGTCCCTAAGACAGCCTTTCGCACTCGTTATGGGCACTATGAGTGTCTGGTGATGTCTTTTGGGTTGACTAATGCCCCTACTGCATTCATGGAGTTGATGAACCGAGTGTTCAGGCCCTATTTGGACTCATTTGTTATTGTTTTTATTGATGCTATATTGATATACTCTCGCAGCCGAGAGGAGCATGAGCATCACCTTAGAGTCGTCCTCCAGACTTTGAGGGACAGTCAGTTGTATGCCAAATTCTCCAAGTGTGAGTTTTGGTTGAGTTCAGTTGCATTTCTAGGCCACGTGGTTTCGTCAGAGGGTATTCAAGTGGATCCCAAGAAGATTTCAGCAGTCAGAGATTGGCCCAGACCCACTTCAGCTAGAGAGATTCGGAGTTTCTTGGGCCTAGCAGGTTATTATCGCCGATTTGTGGAGAGCTTTTCATCTATCGCATCCCCGATGACCAGGTTGACCCAGAAGCGTGCTCAGTTCAGGTGGTCTGGTGAGTGTGAGGCGAGCTTTCAGAATCTTAAGACAGCTTTGACCACGGCGCCAGTGTTAGTTTTGCCCACAGGTTTAGGGTCGTATACCGTGTATTGTGATGCATCACGGGTTGGGCTTGGTGCAGTGTTGATGCATGATGGAAAAGTTATAGCCTATGCTTCTCGTCAATTGAAGATTCATGAGAAGAACTATCCAGTTCATGATCTGGAGCTTGCAGCTATTGTTCATGCATTGAAGATTTGAAGGCATTACTTGTATGGTGTGCCTTATGAGGTGTTTACGGATCATAAGAGTTTGCAGTATCTATTCAGACAAAAGGAGTTGAACATGAGGCAGAGAAGGTGGTTAGAGTTACTGAAGGATTATGATATTACCATTCTTTATCATCCGGGGAAGGCCAATGTGGTGGCCGATGCTTTGAGCCGAAAATCAGTCAGTATGGGCAGTCTAGCTTATTTATCAGTCGGGGAGCGTCCTCTTGCGTTGGATATTCAGGCTCTAGCCAACCGATTTGTGAGGTTGGAGGTTTCTGAGACTGGCAGTGTGTTGGCCCATAATGTGGCCCGTTCTTCATTGTATGATCGTATTCGGACAAGGCAGTATGATGATCGTCATTTATGTGTTCTTAGAGATACAGTCCGGCACGGAGGTGTCAAGCACGTTACGGTTGATGATGAGAGAGTTCTGTGGATGCAGGGCCGCATTTGTGTTCCTGATGTAGATGGAATTCGTGAGTTGATTCTGCAGGAGGCCCATAGTTCCCGTTATTCCATTCATCCGGGCGCCGCAAAGATGTACTAGGACTTGCGGCAGCACTGTTGGTGGCGGAGGATGAAGAAGGATATTGTAGCTTATGTATCTCGATGCTTGAACTGTCAACAGGTTAAGTACGAGCACCAGAGACCTGGTGGTTTGATGCAGCAGATTCAGCTTCCTGAGTGGAAGTGGGAGCGTATCACCATGGACTTTGTTGTTGGACTCCCATGAACTCAGAGGATGTTTGATGCGGTTTGGGTTGTTGTGGATAGGCTAACCAAGTCAGCGCACTTCATTCCGGTATCAGTTTCGTATTCAGCGGAGAGGTTGGCAAGGATATATATGAGAGAAATTATTCGATTGCATGGCTTGCCCTTATCCATTATATCAGACAGAGGTACTCAGTTTACCTCCCATTTCTGGAGAGTATTTCAGCGAGAGTTGGGCACACAGATTAATTTGAGCACAGCATTTCATCCTCAGACGGACGGACAGTCCGAGCGCACTATTCATGTTTTGGAGGATTTGTTGCGGGCTTGTGTTATTGATTTTGGTGGTTCATGGGACCAGTTCTTACCTTTAGCTGAGGTTGCCTAAAACAACAGCTACCAATCGAGCATCCAGATGGCTCCGTATAAGGCGTTGAATGGTAGACGGTATCGGTCTCCAGTCGGATGGTTTGATCCAGGAGAGGCTAGATTGTTGGGTTCTGAGTTAGTCCAGGATGCCTTGGACAAGGTGAAGATTATTCAGGATAGACTTCGTACAGCTCAGTCCAGGCAGAAGAGTTATGCGGATCGTAGAGTTCGAGATTTGGCCTATATGGTAGGAGACCGGGTATTTCTTCGAGTGTCGCCCATGAAGGGCGTGATGAGGTTCGGAAAGAAGGGCAAGTTGAGCCCTAGGAACATTGGTCCATTTGAGATTTTGGATAAGGCAGGAGAGGTGGCCTACAGACTTGCCTTGCCGCCGAGTTTATCAGTCGTGCACCTTGTGTTTCATGTGTCTATGCTCCGGAGGTATATTGCGGATCCATCTCATGTACTTAATTTCAGCGGTGTCTAGTTGGACAAGGATTTATCGTACGAGGAGGAGCAGGTAGCTATATTAGCTAGGCAGGTTCGTCAAATGAGATCGAAGAGTTATCCTTCGGTTCGTGTTCAGTGAAGAGGTCAGCCTGTTGAGGCAGCTACCTGGGAGTCCGAGTCCGATATGCGCAGCCGATATCCCCATCTTTTTCCCGATTCAGGTACCTTTCTATGTCCGTTCGAGGACGAACGTTTGGTTTAGAGGTGGAGATTGTGATGACCCAAAAGGTCATCCAGTGTAAATTTAGCTAAAACTATGTTCCGAGGCCCCGAAAGCCTCCGTTAATCCCACCTCGATGAGTGTGCGCAGCCGGGACACGTAGCCGGGAAGCCTTTATGTGAAAACTTGATAAAGAGTTGAATTTATAATAATTAATTGATTAAAGTTGACTTTGGTCAACATTGTTGGTAAACGGACCCGGGCCCATGATTTGACGGTCCCAGAATGTCCGTAGGAAAATATGGGACTTGGACGTGTGCCTGGAATCGAATTCCGAGGTCCCAAGTCCGAGATATGAATTTTTAAAGAAAATTGTTTTATGAAAATAATAAAGGATTATGGAAATGAATCGCGATGTGAAACCTGTGTTACTGGGCCCGTGTTATGGTTCCGGAGCCTGGAACAGGTTCAATATGTGTTATTTGAGTTATCTGTGAAATTTGGTAAGGAATGGGCTTGATTTGACATATTTCGGATAAAAAATGAGAAATTGAGAGTTAATGAAGTTTTGAGGATTTTCATAGAATTTGAAATTTGGTTTGGAACGTGATTTTATGCTATCGAGGTCCGATTGGAATTTCGGGACCGGGAATGGTTCCGTTATGTCATTTATGACTTGTCTGCAAAATCTGATGTCATTCCGAGTCGTATAAGTCGGTCCGGCGCATGTTTATAGAAATCAAGAACTTGAAGTTTCTTAAGTTATGGTTTTAGGGGTTCTGGGGTGTGATTTTGAGATTTAGGGTTGTTTTTGGTGTTCCGAAGGCTCGAGCGAGTCCGTATTATGATTTGGGACTTGTTGGTATATTTGGACGGGGGCTCGGGTGGGCCCAGGTGCCTCCCGGATCCCGCACGAGGCCAAAAACCAGCTAAGAACACTACTGGTGCAGCTGTAGCTGGTGTGACCGCAGGTGCGGTTACCCAGCCGCAGGTGCGAGACCGCTCCTGCGGTCCCAGCCTCGCAGTTGCGCATCTTCCGCAGGTGCGGACAATTTTCCGCAGGAGTGGGACCGCAGGTGCGAACCCAGCTCCCCCGACCATTTTCTGCAAGTGCGGCCTTTTCCTCGCAGGTGCGGGACCGCAGGTGCAGAAACCCCTGTAGGAAGCCTGTATTTAAATGTCAAAACTCGTGATTTCTTCATTTCCTTCATACCAAAAACCCCATTAGAGACTTGTGAGCTTGGGAGGAGCACACCACGACCTAGCTACTGTTAAGGTAAGTTAATTCCTTCCTAATACTAGTTTCATGCATGAATAATTAATGGGATTACCTACTAAATTAATGGAAAATAAAGAATTGGGTAGAAAATTTAGGGCTCTTAAGAAATTGGCGTATTGTCCGTTTAATGCTATGAATTCAAGTAGAAACTTCATAGTAATGATCCTTAGGCTATGGGTGAGTGATTCCTCCGAGAATTTTCAGGATTCGTGCATGCGGGTCCGGGGTCGAATTTTAGTAATTTTGGAAGAATAATAGAAAATGTATAATTAGGCTTTGGAATTGGCTTATTAAGTAACTATTGATGTTAATAATTTAATTGTGTCTAGATATTATCGATTCGAAGTTGGATTCGAGAGGAAAGGCTGTGATTGAGGTGTGACTTGCATTTTGGAGCCGAGGTAAGTGTTTGGCCTAACCTTAGCTTGAGGGATTAGGTATATAGTCTTATTTTCTTTGTGTAATTTATGTCCAACGTATAGGCGGGGTGACGAGTGCCTATATGTTGCGGTCTAGCATGCCGTGAGTCAATTGTGATGAATTGTATCGTGTTCTTGATATTCTCTGTACTATGAATAATTGGTGATTTAGGAGTGATACATTGACGTTGTTTCATGACGTGGGAAATTATTGATTAATTGTTCAGTTGAAACTTTTACTGTTGAAATTGTAATTCTGAGCAAGATTGGTTATAGCTGAATCCCTTGACGGGACGATAGAACTTTGTTGAGTATTTCTGTACACTTGTGATTCCTTATTGGTAGTTGCACATTATATTGTTGATTGTTTATTATATATCGCACGAGGGGCCATGTCGTGCTGATTGTTCATTATTTGTCACACGAGGGGACATACCGTGTTGATTGTTTATTATTTATCGCACGAGGGGACATGTCGTACTGATTGTTTATTATTTATCACACGAGGGGACATGTCGTGTTGATTGTTGATTATTTATCGCACGAGGGGACATGCCGTGTTGATTGTTTATTATTTATTGCACGAGGGGACATGCTGTGGCGATTGTTATTATACACGAGGGGACATGCCGTGTTGATTGTTTATTATTTATTGCACGAGGGGACATGCCGTGCCGATTGTTTATTATACACGAGGGGACATGCCATGTTGATTGTTTATTATTTATCGCACGAGGGGACATGTCGTGCCGATTGTTTATTATACACAAGAGCACATTCCGTGTCGAGTGATTTTACTATTTATGCACAAGGGGACATTCTGTGCCGAGTGATTGTGAGATTATGCACGAGGGGACATGTCGTGCCTTTTGTTGTTCATTATCTATTCTGAGATGGTAAATCCTTGCTTTTACTTCTACATTTCAGTTATTACCCTGTTCTACTGTGCTAGTAATTGTTGCACCTTTTTCCCCAGCATGTTCTCCCTGTATCTGTTTTTACTTGTTTATTTCCGTCGATATTTTCCTGTTATTATATAGAATTGCTCAGGTATGTATAGTGTTGTCGGTTCTAGCCTCATCACTACGTCGCCGAGGTTAGGCTCGGCACTTACTCAGTACATGGGGTCAGTTGTACTAATGCTACACCTTCACTTATTTATGTTGTGCAGACTACGCAGCCGGACCCGGTGGTCACTGACGGAGGGAGCATTTCATCAGTTCATTCAGGAGACATCGAGGTAGACCCGCAGACGTTCGTGGGCCTTGGCGTCACCTTCTACCCTTCTCTTTCAGTTCTATCTTATTCTATAGTTTTCAAAGACAGTCAAATGTACTTATTTTCAGACCATGGTATTTAGTAATCTCATAGACAGTTCGTGAGTTAGTGACACCAGTTCTGGGTTGTACTTGTGGGAATCATTGCGAGACTTGTTATCTAGTTCTGAAATTGTTTAACTTTCGTATTATTAATCACAATTGCCTTAGTTATTTTGTTAATTTTATCTTTTAATGAGTTTATTTAGTTCTAACGTTGGCTTTTCTAGCGGGTTCAACGTTAGACGCCATCACAACCTGAAGGTGGGATTTTGGGTCGTGACATCCTTACCTACTTTTCCAATCCCAATGATTTCACTTTTATTCCCATTTCCAAAGGAGACATTTCCTCCTTTGAGGTTTTCAAGTGAAAGGAACTGTTCCTTGTTCCCTGTCATATGTTTTGAGCAGCCGCTGTCGAGGTACCAAATTTGGCTGCTTCCTCTCACTTGAACCTACAAAAGGAAATCATGGGTTAGTCTTAGAGACCCAAACTAGTTTGGGTCCTTTTCTATGAGAGAAAGGATGAATCAAGCTTTTTCTAGCCCAATTTGGTAACTAGTTTTTCTTTCGAACAAAACTTTTATTTCTTCGACTGGCCTGCTCTTTTGCAATACATTCAATTTTGTAGTGACATGTCTTACCACAGTGGGTGCAGATTTTATTTTCAGGAAGAGTGAGATACTTGCTTTTGGGATCCCATTTGGGCATTTGACTCCCAAACCCAAGTCCTCTTCTGTTGCTACTATGATTTTCTAGAAGCCATGTCAAGGCATCAGAGAATTTATTCCATTTGCAAATTCGATCTAATTCATGTTTGACCTTACCAAGTTCTTCTTTTAGTACCCTTATCTGTTCATCTGTAATGTACATCTTATCCTTTAGTTTTCCCACATTCTCTTCTAACATGAGTTGAGAGTGATCAACGGTCTTCTTGCTAGTTCCTAGTTTCAGTTTTAAATTTTCAGATTTTAGCTCTAGGATCTTGGTTTCAAGTGGATGAACCTGGTTCTTCAAGGCAGTGTTATCTTTTTCAGATTCACTTACTCTGATTTCCAGGTTCTTGCACTTTGCTTTTAACATTACACATTCTTTAGACAATTGTTCTTTCTCTTTGTTTATTTCTTCGGAATCATCCATGAATCAAGTAGCAGCTCAGAGAGTTTATCTTTAGATAGGAACTTTATCTTGTTTTTGAGATGGGATATACTTACATCTGGTTCTTCATATGATTCCTCATCTGATTCACCAATTTCCATGAGTGTCTGTTATTCATTCTCACCATCTTCTGATTCTTCATCTGAGCTTTCCCCCCAAGTAGCAACCATAGCTTTTGTTGTGGTTTTCTTGGGTTGGACCAGTTCCTTCTTC
>ML518525.1:144843-158353 GCA_005239535.1 Nicotiana rustica
TGCATAAGGCTACCTTTCTGCATTCCGAGACTAAGCCCTGTCTCCATCTGCATGAGGTTAAGCTCTACCTCCATTTGCATAAGGCTACCTTTCTGCCTTCCACTCGCATAAGGCTACCTTTCTGCCTTCCACCTGCATGAGGCTAAGCTCTGCCTCCAATTTACCTTTTTCATCGAGACTGAGCGTTGTCTCAAGCACTATTTATTTCGCTTTTCTATCGGGCTAAGCTCTACCCTTCAACTCGTAAGACTAATCTCTGTTGTCCGCATCATATTACTGCATTTCATGGGCTGAAATATCGCCAACCTATCCAAAGGCGTCATCATTCGGAGGCACCATCTTCATGGCCCAAGAACACCATGTCATTGTCTGAGGATCTCTCTCAATCTTGTATATCATTATTCAAAGGCGTCATCGTTCGGAGGCACCATCTTCATGGCCCAGGACATCATGGTCTGAGGACGTCATCCTTAACCGTCCGAAGACAACATTCATAGTCCGACATCAACTTGCATCATGTTTAAATTTACGCACAATATACGCCTGTATTGTCTTATTTTCAGGTAATCCGGCAAGCAACGACTATCCTAGCAGGAGCAGTCCTGCTCCAGTTCTCCTAACAATTCTCGTAAACCATTCACTCATCCAGCCCTATAGGTTACGTCCGTTCTTGTAAAAACTTCATCGGTATACTTCGCCGAATGACTCCTGCACTACATACAGCATGATTCCTGTAAAACCAGGGATATGTAGGCAATTCAGAAGCCAGGGTGCGGCCTAAATCCTTTCAAACCGTTTTGCTCGGTCAAAATTGGCCATCATATCTTTACCCGACAACTCTTTTATCCTTCCCAGGTAAAGAAAGGCAGATGTTGATACCCAATTTTTCCTTTAATTATTTTTAATTTTGCATATAGTCCTTCAAAATCAGGTTTTCAATACAATTGGCATTTTTCTATAATTTTTCAATATTTTTATTAATTTATCCATTGTTTTTATTTCTAATAATTAATTATAAATTACATTACAAATGATTTCAAAAACATTTCTTGACTTAGTATATTACTTTGGTCCTATTAAGATCAAATTATTTTATAATTAGCCAAATTGGCACTCTTTGGCTATAATTGCAATAACTTTGCAATTATAGCCTAATCATATGTTTTATGTTATTTTTACCCAGTAATTAGTCATTTATATTTTTTAAAGACTAATTAATCATTTTAATTTAATTTATTAAGCATCGATTACATTTTTACAATTATCAGCTATTTTATAAATTAATTTAGCTATATTTAATTGGATATTTAATAACTAGCCATTTTTATTTAAATCCTAGCCTAATTAAACCCAGACCCCTAACCAGATTAAATCAACCCAATAACCAAGTCCAAACCTAGATCCTACCCGGCCCAAGCACCCGTTTAATCTGAACCGTTGATTATTTTCAATCAACAGTCCAGATCCCCACTTACAAAAATTAAAACCTAAATCCTACCCGGCCCAAACACCCGTTTAATCTGAACTATTGATTATTTTCAATCAACGGTCCAGATACCCCCTTACCAAAATTAAAACCTAAATATTCCCCCCCCCCCCAGTCTCTCATTTCCCTCTCTCATTTTCACTCAGCCGTCTCTCTAAACTCTCTTATCTCTCTCTCTAAAACGCTCCAGCTGCTGAGCCATGACCTCCCTTCTCCGGCCATCTCCCTGCCAGAATCTATGGTGGTCTCACCACCTACCAGCCTTATGGCTCCCCCTTGAACGTGTGTCACCACCTTGAGGCTCTCAAGCGAACTAGAGGGGGTTCGACTCATCTCTCCGATGTCATACAATTTTTCCGGCCATCTATGGCCGATTGAGTAAGATCTATCACTTTCCGGCCAAATACCGGTAATATCTTTGAGTTTTCTTCTTCTTTTCTGGGTTCTTTTGAAAACCCTAACTTTGAACCCTCTGATTTCTTCAGATATGTTACAGATTTGTATATTATGAGTGGTTTCTATGTTCTTCCTTAAAACATTCTCCTGTTTCCTAAACGATTTCTTCACTTTCAAAACTAGGGTTTCAAAAATCTTTACAAAACAGTTTCCTTCTAATGTTTCTTAGCATTATCGTATGATTTATCATGTTTAAACATCATCTGAGTTTTTCCTTTTTGTTCGATTCATTTTTGTTAAAAACCCTAATTTTTCTGGGTTCAATATGTTACCTGTTCTAAGAATAGCTACTGATTTCGTGTATAGTCTATGTGCTCTTGTAATTTCTTACTCTAATTGCTGTTAGGGTTCTAATTATGCCTAAACCATGATTTGCCTATTAGTTCTTTCAACTATCTGCTATTTTCTTATGTGAAATCCTAATATTATGATTACGGTTTCTGATTTCGTTTGATATGTGTTATTCCAGTACCATTTTCCTTTATTGATTTTTACACTATACTCTTACTGATTTTTCGAATATTTCCCTCAAAATTGGGATATTTTCCTTTGAATAATACTGCTTTACTGATTTCGAGTGTTTCCTTATTTGTGTGACGTTTTCTGTAATTGGTAATTGGTTCCCTGTGATTTGAATCTCATTCGAGATTTTCTTGACTGATTTCCATAATTAAACTATATTTTTGCCTTATTTCTGTGAATAATATGTTGTCAAATTAATTCTTATATACTTTCCTTAACTGGTATATTCTGTACTTAGACTCAATCGTATGCTCTATTCTTTATATGGTAAAAATCAGTTCTTCAATTGATTCTCTTTCTTTGTCTGTTACTGTTTGTATCCGTTTGAACTAGTACTCCTTAATTAAATGGAGTACTTATATTAATTAATTCTAATTAAAGTTCATTTCTATAATTATGCAAAATCTTTACTTGTTACCATATTTTTCTGCCTACTTTCAAAACTATATATACACTACTCTCTCATTAGCATAGGAGAAAAACAAAGATTGTTCTAAAAAACCTCTCCTACACACACATATTCTTCTTGCTATTCTTGCTGGTTATTTGCTATTCTCAGTCGGCTGCAAGCCAGGACTGAGTATTATACTCTATTGCTCTGCACTCTGCACTTATTCTCTCTTAACTGGTATGTCTTCAGTTTAGTTTAAAGCCTCAAAAACAACATGTTTCTTTCTGTATTGCAATTCCTCTTGTTTCTACTATGTTTTTACTTATGGTTCTGTTGTTTGCCTTGCCATTAGCATGCCTACTTTTTACTTTACTAGTGTGATTATCCCTTCCCTTTTAGTCTCAGCATGTTGACTGCCCTTTTGCATGTTTCCCTATGACCCTGCCTTACCTCTGATTCCCAGCACACTACAAGCATGCACTATATGTCACTTAGTTACTATGTGATCCTGAACACATGCTATACTCATGAATCCTTTCTCTGAACCTATATGTAACTTTGTTTGTTATATGTTGTCCCTATGTGCATCTATCTGTCCCCACCCCCTTCTACCATGTTTGTGATTGTTGAAATGATTCTCTGTACTTGTCTTGTGTGTGTTGTTTTTGTGTTGAGTGGTTATTCTGATTACCCTATTCCCTTTCCCTTTCAAAATTGTTTTCTCTAAGGAACGCTTCTACTGTTCTATAAACTTATTTCAAATAAGCTGTTTCAAAAACTGTTTTCCAACTCAACCTTTTCAAAACTATGTCAAGCGCTCTCACTATACACTTAGAAATCTAGGTTCTGCCCCTCTAATGTGTGACTTCTTTGGGATCCCTATGAGATCCCTCTAAACTCCGATGCATTAGAGCTGGACCTTCCACACTGCACTTACTCAGTATGGTTATGAAAGTTTGGGTGTGAGCACTACCCGGGATCCCTTGAGGTCCTCAGGGAACTCTGATACACCTGGATTATGTGAAAGGATGTGAACACTAATGGCATTGAGAAATTCTGGAGGCTTGGGCCTATCTGTAGGCTCCCTATAATTTAACTTCTTATTTTCTTTATTCAGTTATGTAATTTATGCAAGTGGTCTGTAATAATTATTGTAAACAACTCTTGCGGATGGATAGTGAAAAGGGAAAGGGGTAACTATACATGTTATAGATGTTAAAGGGTAGAGATCATGCTTTTAGGTTTATATTTCCCTATTTGTGCAATGGAAATCATGTTTAGGACTCATATGTGCAAGATCATGCATTAGAGATCATGTTTCCTAGGTCTTATGTCTACTATTTTTAGCATGTTCATTTACTGTCATTTCATCTAGAAAATCATGTGCTAGAAAATATGTTAATAACCGGTATTTTACAATCATGTTCTACGCTGCTGTACACACTTAGAATTCCTGTTTTAAGCTAAACAATATTAACCAACATTTCACCTCTTCATATTCTGAAAGCATGTTTAAACGCTATAACATTTAAGCATCTAGAAAATCCTGCTTAGGTTCTGCATTTACATCATTCTACATCTCTGTGCATTAGATACCATGTTTTAGGGTTGCATTAATACTCACTTAAGCACATCTAGTCTAATTACTTATGCGTAAAAAGGAATAAAACAATTTCACCTCAGTTTTTCGCAAACAACTAATAATAAGTTTGTGTTCTGAACACCTAGAACAACATGTTTAGGTAATATAATTCCAAACAGTCTCTCTCTGAATAATTCTGGTAACTGGTATACTGTACCACACCTAGGCAAGCCTTAGGTGATTAACTTGTTTAAAACAAGAAATCTGCCTCTCTATATATGCTGCTTAATACTCAACAGGTTGTAAAATCAATAGGCAAACTGATTAGGGCCCCTTTCTGTGTTATAAAAACTAATGTCTGCATATCTGTTACATCCTGAACTCACCTAGACATCATGCTTTAGGATTCTGACCTAAATACTGCCCTTAATTGTGTCTGAGTCGTGATGTCTATTTGCATTACTTGTGGAGGTAAACTTGAGCTTTTATCTGTTTCTCTGTGTTCCCACTAATTGCAGACCTACATGTTTTTGTTTGTTGCCTTAGTATTTTTCCTTTGAACCTAAAGGTCTGCCTAGATTTTCCGTTATAGGTAGAGGTCCTAAACTCCTCCAGGACTATTAGGAAGGAACGGGTAATAGCACGCAATAGAGGTCGTTGACCAACACTCGCTTTAATAACCTTTACAGGGTGGGACAGGTAGATATGGATATGATGACCGGTGCGCTAATACCACGTGTAGCCCCTCTTTGAGGAGTGATTATCGGGTATTGTACTGATGTGATCCATATGACAAATAACCTAGGATTCTCCCCCCCCCCCCTACATGCATGTTTAAATTATAATTCTTTCAAAACCCCGCTTAGATATTAAATACTTTTCGAACTTTAGTGACATGTGTGTGCTTAGACTGTGAATCTTTCAAAACCCTTTACTTGTTTTAAACATTAATTTCCTATTTGCTACTTGCTAAAATTCACAAAGTTGTTTGGCCGGGAACCACAGTTGTGGATTCTGATGGGTGCCTAACACCTTCCCCTTAGAATAATTTCAAGCCCTCACCCTATCTCTGGTTATCAAATCTTGTTTGTAAATGACCCCAAACTGGTGCCCTAACGCACCTTTACTCGTAAGATGGCGATTCTTCTAATCCTTGTATATCCCTTTCCTAAAAGGAAATAAGTTGTCCCGATAATATCAAAAACCCTGACCGATACGAAAGGAGTTGGAAAAAGGGGGTGCGACAGCATGGCGACTCTGCTGGGGATTTTAGGCTTTTACCATTTCAAACTACTTTGTGATTTGTACCTCTTCCCATTCCTCTTATGTGCAATTAATTGTTTATTTCTTTCAAGCATTTAATTCAAGAAGCAAAACTGACATGTTTTCTCTTTTCTTTCTTTGTAATCACTTTTTAAATTATAATTGTTGTATTTACTGCTTTCATAACGTGGAAATACATGACTACATGCCTTTACTGCTTATTTATTGCATAATCATGTTCAACATCATACTCCACTCGTGCCAAAACAAATCCTATTGCAACGCTTGATGAGTGGTTGCGCCCTTCCTATTTTATCACCCCTAAATTCGGAAAGGCTTATTTGCGGTAAAACTAGTCGATCAGCGGTGCAGTCGACGGTTCCGTGCCTTTTCCCCTTGAGTTGTCCGCTCAAGGGTACCAGTCTAATACCCCATAGAAACCTTACTCAGTTATATTGTTGCACGCATCATGGTCAAACCTAGCTAGGTTGATGTGTTGTCCACACAACGGCCTTTAAGATAGCCTTGTCCAAAGTCCACCAGGTTTTCACAATCCCTGTGAGCACGTAATTTTTACCTATCGTATAATCCAACAAATCTCACTAAATTAATTAGTTTTACGGATTTTTTTTGAATTTTAATGTTATTTGCGAATTTATTTTTACATTGTGTAGCCATAGTCCGTCATTTAAATCCATAAATAATTTAAATTGGCTTCATTAAGAACGTAACCTTAGTTATCATCTAAATAAATATAATTATTTGACATAAAGTCGATTAATATTTAATTATTTCTTTCTAACAAAATTGTGAAACTTGTCCTTTAAATGTTTAGGAGTATTAAATTAATTATTTTACCCTTAATTAATTTATCAATGAATCTATAATTAGACAAATTAAGTTAGAATTAATTACTACGCTTTTTTATTAAGTGTTGATATAATTAGAGTTAATTAATTAGATTAAATAGGAAAATTAAGCCTAAAATCGGACCTGGTCCAAGCAATACCCAAGCCCAATCCCTTTTCTACACAGAAAGCTACCCAGGCCCAATCAGGTTAAACCCGGCCAGCCCCAACCTTACCCAAACGACGTCGTTTAGTATAAGTGATAAATCCCAGCCGTTGATCGAGATAGATCCAACGGTTGGGAACCCCACACCCCTCGATTATATAACGGTTTCACAAGCCCCCCTACCCCCCATTAACTAAAGTCTAATACCCCCTCCTCCCAACTCGTCTCTCACCCCCTCTTGAGACTGACCACCGGACCACCGTGGTTCCACTCCTCCTCCGCCATGCTCCGCTGCCCGGAAATCGCCTCCGGCGGCGGAGCTTCTCCAATCAACCCCAATTTTTAACCAGGTGATCCCCATCGTCTCCTTAATCACCTCCCGTTGCTAGTTTCCCCAAAAACCCAGTCGATTTGCTTCAATTTCAGATCTGAAACCTTGAAACCCTAGAAAATCCACAACCGGCCGATTTAGAGGAAATCAATGGCTCAGACCTTCATGAGTCAATTGCTCTTGACTAGAGCAATTGATTCATGAGGGTTTGAATCGTTTTCAAACCCTGTCGGAGTCCGGCCAAAGTCTGGTGACTTCGATTTTTTCTGACCAAAACCTTTCAACGAGGTATCTTTTTCTCTTCTTTACTTTTTTACAAAATATCGAGGTAGGAACTAGGTTAGATTCTGTTTTCATTAACTTTTTGTCTATATTGGGCTACGTTGTTACAACCATTCTTAGTCGATTCGTTTCATCCCATTAATACTGTCT
Source organism: Nicotiana rustica (assembly GCA_005239535.1). Lineage (NCBI taxonomy): Eukaryota > Viridiplantae > Streptophyta > Magnoliopsida > Solanales > Solanaceae > Nicotiana > Nicotiana rustica. The sequence goes on from ML518525.1 coordinate 152,321, forward strand.
TGATCTCTTAGTTATCCTAATATTTGTTCAGGACTGAATTTCTCTTTACTAAATAAAGCAAGATGTTTATTTTGTCCCGGATTACGTAATTAGAGTAGAGTCGCATTATGAAATGAATTGTTTTGTGTTCTTTAATTGATACATCTCTATTTTCTTCCATGATTCTCGTTAATATGTTGTTGCTCTCGTTAGTTATTTGCTTGTTTTGCCCGATTAGTTAAATGTTGAATACATATGTTGATGATGTAATAACCATTTTAGGTCCAATCAATTAGATTAGGTTCCACCTTACCTGTGTACATACTGCTTTTTAATTTGATATTGATGCCCTGGATTCAAATTTAGATTAGGATTCTACTTGTTACCTAAAGCTGATTGTTAGCCATGACCTTTAACTCACTGTTTATAGATCTTGATTGAGTCCAATTATCTGTTCAAATGCTATTTTTGTTCTGTTTGGATCCAATTACTTGGCTGCCACCCCAACTCCAAATGTGTATATGTCAGATGTATCCAAAATGGTGATTAATTAAGTAAACTAACCTAAACTTTGACTTGGTTAGCTGCTGATTTTAATCCAACCTTAGTCAGTCACCTAAAAATTAATTGACCAAATAATCTTGAACTGATTAAGAATTGATTATGCTTGATACTTGAAGCAGGTTAGCCGATCTGCGACTTCACTTAAGTTAAGATAATTAACTATATTTGCTAGAAAATCTTAATAAAATTGTTTAAGGAAATTAACTTAACTAGCTACTGATTTTCAGAATAGGTCTTTTAATCAACTAAGTTTCAATTGATTAACTAAGTTGATTCAACTCACCTAAGCTTAAAAAATCAAGATTAGTCCTAATTAAGCCAATGAAACTAAGATCTAGCTAATAACACCCATCAGCCCCAATTAGACATCTTGTCTAATAGAATCAACCTAGTTTATCAACTTCCTAAAATATTGAGCCAAGTCCTAAAAATCTGTCCAAAGATAACTTGTTCAGGATTAATTAACTAAAACAAATCAGTTAACCTGGGCTTAATTAGTTAAGTTCCTGATTTTAGGTAATCAAGTTGAGTTAACTTAATTTAAGGAATTAAATTGATTGACCTACTTTAATTAATTAACTTAAACATAGGTAATTAGTATAAAACTAACTCTAAACATTTAATCAATTAACCTTTAGTTAGTCAATTTAAGTATATTTAAACATAACTAGTATTCAACAATAGTAAGCTAACTAGAGTTAATTAACTAAACTAAACCCAAGTAAGTAACCCTGGTTACCTAATGGTAAATATAGGGACTTCAAAGGATACATCAGGTAATGTATAATAGGGAATCAGATTTAAAGGGTAAAAGAGTCTTTTAATGGGTAAGAAAGTTCTAGAATAGGGGCAGTTGTCCCAAAGATAAGGTTGACAGCTGCCCTATGTACTATTTTGGTAATAATTTCAGCTTTTGGATAGGGAATATCCCATTCCCAAATACCTATAAATAGACTCTCTCCCCTTAGTCTAAGGAGGTTCTTTTACACTCTGAAAATTCTCTCTGCAGCCTGAAAAATTATTTTTGAATACTGACTATTAGAAAACAAAGAAAGAAAAAAAAATCTGATCTCTTTTGAAGAAAATTCCTCAGTAGATTGACTGTTTCTGAGCTTTCATCTTCCTTGGTTGTTCTGATTCTTGAAGATTTAAAGTATTTTCAAAATCTTTGGGTTATCTTCTAGCTTAAGGCTGTCTTTGGTTTGCTGGGGTTTGCTATTTGTTGCTGAATCTTGTTTCTCCTTGCTGACTTTTCTTCTTCCTGACCTTTATTTGGTCAGGAGTTTTGTGAACATTTTCTTCGAAAAGGTATGTAACATCGAACCTTAAATGAAGTTGTTTGGATTCAGAATCTGTTGTTAGTTTAACGATGTAATGTTTTACTCTTGTTTGTTTCGAGATTATGTCAAAAATGACCCTTGTTTGATTCTGAGTTTTGTTATTTCTCTCTTTGCCTAAATCTTTTCTCCCATAGCTGAATTCTCTTTTCCTTTTTTTTATAATCTGATATGAAAACCTGAAATTCTCGAAGTTAGTATGACTGTTTATGTGAGTATATTGATTCATAAATGCAAGAATAGATTTGGTAGTTAGATTCCATGTTTGTTTTAGCTTCTTAGTTTATTAGAAAGATAGATTGCACTAAGGTAGATGAATTTGACCTTTCAATGGTCAAATTCACCCCGTAATTAGTGCACAAACAGTAGTATAGATGGTTAAAGTTTACCCTTCAAAAAGAGTACAAAGTATGTAGTTAAAAGGGCATTAGAGTTAAAGAATCTGAGCTTTTGAATGGTCAGGTTCACCCTCTAAAAATTCCTAAATAATCAAAGTCTCTAGATAGGATTGGTATTAGCACTAGGGTAGATGAATTTCACCTTTCAATGGTCATATTCACCCCGTAATAGTGCACAAACAATAGTATGACCAGCTGAAAGTTTACCCTTCAAAAAAGGGGTATAAAGTATGTAGTTAAGAAAAGGCATCAGGGTGAGAATATGAACCTTTGAATGGTCAGCTTCAATCTCTAAAAAATGCTTAAAATAATCAAAGTTTCTACATAGTTTAGAATAATGTTAATATTAGCACTAAGGTAGATGAATTTGACTCTTTGATAGTCAAATGCATCTCATAACAGTGCATAAGCAGTTATTCAACTTGCTGAAATTATCCTTTGAACGGATATAAATGGGTAATCAAAAGGGTCTTTGGAGTAAAGAATTTGAATCCCTTACAATGATTAGATTCGTTCTCTAGAAAATGCTTAAAAAATCAAAGTCATGGTATAGGTATGTGTCGAATGTCAATAGATACAAAAGATGACATCCATGGAGTTGAATCTGACCCTTTTTATGGTCAGATTCAGTCCGTGAAAGGCCTAAACATGTTCTATTCTCTTAGTATGGAATAAAGCATCATTAAGTTGAGTCTAACCTCCTTTGTATTTAGATGCATCTTTATAAAATGCCTAAAGGTCCGTGGATGATGCTGTCCAAAGTAGAGAAAACTTTGGACTTATAATTCTAGGCTAAGGTTAAAAGACGCACGATTGAAGTCCTTAAGGAACTGCTGAAGCTTGCACAGGAGCGGCAACAGATTTTTGTTGTTCTTTTTATTATTGTTTTCCATCTTTTCTTTAGGGAAATGTATAGTAACAAATGAAATGTAATGAAATAGACTTTGTATTGATTGTAAATGTGGACTGGACTTATTCAATCAGTATTTAGATTTCAGTTCTAGTATGAAATATTTCGAAAAGAAAAACTGGGATAACATGCTAAACAGGCCTAATACAGTTTTAATTTTCTCAAAATCATTCGAATGTATGAGCATGGGTTTACTACCTGAAAATGATTCCATTAAACTTGAAAAGGACACTCGTTAGGCATTTGATAATTAGGACCCGTTTAAAATTCAGCAGTATTTTCTTTTAAGTCTTTCTTCCTACAATTTTATATTCAAACCCGTTCGTCTGAGTACCCCATGTAAATACTCATTGAAGCTCTGAAAAATGATTGTTTTTGGTTTAAAAGATGACAATGTATCTAAAAAGGCGAATTTACTGTTCAAAGTGTTTCTTAAGATTCCAGAACTTACAATAGCTTGTATGATTCAATATGCATGACTTGTGGATCAGTAGCATGGACTTAGGCTATTCAAAAATTGACAAAATGTGCAATCAAGTTTGTTATAGTTTAATGTGTCCATTTCGCTTTCTACATGTTATTTGTGAACTAGTAAAGTTAGATCCTTCCTTATTAAGCATACCTTAAATTGCTTCATATAGCTTTATACTCTTTGCAAAAATAGCCGAACTAGGATGGCCAAGAGTCGAAACAATTTGGGGCTAAAATATGGCCATAGTCCAAAACATGTTATCTTTAGGCTATTGAACACCATTTTAGGCAATCCTTAAGTAGAATGAATACCTTTAGTTTGAAATTTGACAAAAATCGATCATTACCTCAAAATTACCTTAAACTACACTCGGGAGTGGCAACTCATGCCCCCGATCCTTAACTCCAAACAACTAATAAAATGCATGTAGCAACCACGGGTGCATTTCATGCGACGTGTTTGCCGTGTGCTCAAAACAACAAGCGCACGCCATCGTGACTTGTTTAAGATAAATTCATAAACGTCCTAACTGACCTTTAAACCAAAACGCTCTTTCAAAAATAGAAAACATAAAGGATGATCAAATATTGCCTCAAAGAGGCACTATAAAACCGTCACGACCAATAGTTTTGACTACGTAATCTACACCCGGGTTCGACAACTCATGTCCCCGTCTTCAAACTTCAAATCATAATAAAATTACGTGTTGCGATTACGGGTGCATTTCATGTGGCGTAATTGTTAATACGTTCAAAAGCATAACAAGTGTACGTTCTCGTGACTTGTTTTCAAGATAAATCCATACTTATCAAAAGCGGCTAAATTTCAAAGAGTTTAATATACAATAGGCTAAAACACGTAAACAATCGGATGAATTAGGCCAAATAATAATAGTTAAGCGACCGTGCTAGAACCACGGGACTCGGGAATGCCTAACACCTTCTCCCAGGTTAACAGAATTTCTTACTCGGATTTCTGGTCGCAGACAACTTAAAACAGAGTCTAAATTTCCTCGGTCTGGGATTTTCAAAACAAACGGTGTCCTGGAGCATCGTCAAAAATCCGGGTGGAGACCCTGAAAACTCAAAATAAATCCCAAATCCGAATAATGTCACTTAAAGTGGAAAAACTCCCTTATTACCCTTACTGGTGAAAGAGGAGGTGTGACAATCCCAACGGACATCATCACATTCTGTGTATTAATTTGGAGAACTAAATGCTTGTATGCTAATCATAGATGTTAAATAGTCAAGTCTGGCAGGGGTAAGGGCCTAATCATGTTTACCTTGCAGAAATATGAGGCACGAAGTCCCTAGATTCAGCATGGTTACCAACATTCACCCAAAACTTCTGAACTGGTGGGAGGACCTTCATTCTAGTGATAAGACACTCGTCAAAAAATACTTGGGTAACCTACCGTATCTCCTATACATTTAACCCAACAACATGATGATAGAGGCTTCCACTTTATTCTGGCTAGTGAAAGGGTCGTCTTCCGTTTTGGGAACATTGAAATGACATCTTTGCTGGAGGAAATAGGAAGACTGGCATGATTAGTTTGGGAAACTCCCGGGTTGTTAATGCTTGAAAATCGCACAGGCAAAGGTTTCTTGAAAATGATGGGTTTAAATAATAACGCAGAGTTAGGGTGTCTGAAGGAGTCGTACATCCCTTTCGAGTATTTGTATGAAAGGTACGGTCACAGCAAGTCATACCGTACCTACCATGAAGAATTCGCCATAACATCTTTGGGACACATTCACCGTAGGGTGTTCATCTTTATTGTTTGCTTCCTGGGGTTGATCGTGTTTCCGACAAAGAAAGAAAGGATCCACACTAGGCTAGTTATGGTAACCAAGACCCTGATGGAGGGAATTGGTGGGCAGACTTTTAGCATCGTTCCTGTGATCATCTCAGACATCTATTGAGCCTTAGAAAAATGTCAAAGAGGAGCTAAGCACTTCGAAGGCTCCAACCTACTACTCCAACTCTGGTTCCTAAAGCATCTCCAAAAGGTCCAGTACCATCAAGAATTTCCGCGAAGGGCGCGGAATGACCACATCGCTTTCCATCACCCAAAGCGAATGACATATATTCCTGACAGGTTTGCTCAACCCGAGACTACCAAAGAATAGGTAGAGTTCTTCGATAATCTGACTGAGGAGCAGGTACAGTGGATGTCTGAGTGCTTTCCAACAAACGAATTCATTGTCCGGTCTAGGGATGCACCATTCTTGGTACTGATTTGTGAGACCCCATGTGTTTTTTTTCTCTTCTCTTGTGTAATGTACGTAAAGTGGCGTGGTTATATTAGGTATATATGATTGCGTATAGCACATTGGGATAATAAGACTGAAAATGTGTGGTAATATC
>ML518530.1:0-14652 GCA_005239535.1 Nicotiana rustica
TCATTGTATCATTGTATAAACAAGATATAATATATTATTTTCTCCCGTGCTTTCTCACACAAACTTTATTCTTAGAAGCTCATGATTTGTACTACGAGTTCTTGAAAAATGTATAAAATTTAGTAAATTACCATCGTTTATTTGTCTTGTTAATATCATTGGAATTGGATAGTTACTAGTTGACTTACCTAGCGGGTTGGGTTAGATGCCATCACGGCTAGTGGTGCCAATATAGGCTAATGTATTATATTTTTGGAGTTTTTGGGTTGAAAAGTGCGTTGGGGAGTTGAAATTTTTTAATCTCGCGTCGCCCAGCTTGTAGCGTGCTAGACCGTGCTATATCCCCCGCGAGGCCAGGTCTGTAGCGCATTAGACCGTGTTATATCCCTCGCGAAGACTGGTCTATAGCTCGCTATATATCTCGCGAGGCTTGGTCTATAGCTCGCTACTGAGCGTGCCTAGCCATGTCTGTAGCCCGGTCCGTAATTTCGAAGTACCCATTCTTATATTGTTATAACACGACCCTAATTTGATTAAAACCCCTTAGGGCTCATTTTTGAAGGGAATATATGATATTTTTTTAGAGAAGTGAGACTGTTCTAGAGAGAGGAAGTAGCTCAAGTGTTTTTTTCATCAAGATCTTGTCCAAGCTTTGAAATCCAACAAGGAAATCTCACAAGATCTTCATCTAAGAGATAAGGTTCCATACCCTAGTTTTTAATTTCGGATTTGGTTGAAGATGGTTAATAAGGAGTGTGATTCTTGGTTGTAAGAGTATTATTTATACATGCATGTACTAATAAGGTTTGTGGAAAGATTGTTTAGCTCAAATGGGTAAAGATTGTGTTGTGGAGTGAAGGAAATCTTTAATCAAATTTTCACATCTAGTGTTTGATAAAATGCTCAAATGAGATGGGACCATGAATATCTTCCTAATTTGTGTTCAATTTTGTTATGTCTCAAAATATATTGGGATTAATAGGATTTCTGGAACGTTGTAGTAACTTAAGGAAAACTCGAACAAGGTATATTGGCTAAACTTTCTCTTTTAGAATCGAATTCCGTAATGTTCCTGGAAGTTCAGGTATGGTTGGCTCAAGATTCCTAATTTCTATATATCGGGTTATCTCCTATAAACTTGACTATTCCGAATGAGCCTTATGTCGAAAGATATATGTTCAAGTGTGGTTTACGTATTAGAATGTTATGGCTTTGAGCCGTATTCCAAATGAACACTAGTATGCCAAATTGTGTTAGAAAAACTCAATATGCATGAGACTCTTAATTTCTCATACACGTGCCTAAAGCCTTGATTGAAAATATCTTGTTGTTGATAATCCGTTAGGATGATTGAAAATGAAATAAGTGAATTGGGAAAATAGAGTGTGGCCAGCGTGCCAAGAACTTAAGTTATAATTATGACTAATGATGCCAATGAAATGAGAAAATGTGAGACAGATCATGAAATGATCCTCGACGTAACTGTTCATAAATGACATCAAAAATAGAATTGTCTAAAAGCTTTTGTACTCAATTTATACCCATAAGTGGCTATTTTAAATAGTGTTTTGCTTTATTAATATATGTGGTGTGATTCGAGTCATTATACACTCAGGTATTGAAATTGTATGTTGTCATTTCTAGGAAAGAGAATTGTAAGTATAAATGGTGTATTGATTGTTTATGATCTTGATGTGTGTTTCTATTGCTGGTTGGTATGCTCCATTCTTAGGGAAGAAACCTTTTGTGCTTAAAGTTTCCATAACTAATGAACTTGAGGTATATGATTTCCGAAATATTCTATATGTTAATATTGGATGGTGATCCTCGAAAAATAAAAAAAGTGAAAATGTTGAATATGAAATACCGTCATCGAGCCATGAATAAAGAATCTTGTGAAAGGCCAAAAGAGCCAAGGAAATATTATTGTTATAACTGGGTGAAAATACTAGTGAAGGTATATACAATGCAAAATATGTTGAGGTGAATACATTTTTAATTATGTTACTTTTATGTGAAAATCAAATCAAAATCAAAAATATTTTTGGGAGTATCATTAGTAAAACTGAGGAAGGGCAGGTCATAAGGCCCACACCTGAAATTACACGTGCCGGCGTAGGGGTGAATTGTAATTATTCCCCTTATTTGGGATGAAATTAAAATATTGGTGAAATTGTGATTATTCCCCTTAATCGGAATGAAACTGGTAATAGCTGTGAATTGGAAAAGTCAACCCACACGGCATATGTGGAAAGGCGGCCTAGTTGATCGGGCGGAGATCAGACACCATGTTGTGCACATGGTGGTGGTAATCTTGGTAACAAATTTCTTTCATATCATCATGTCAAACCACATTGTTCTTGGGGAGATGACCTAGTCGATCGGGCGTGATCGAACTTCATGCTAACAAAGATGGTGGTATATTGGTGCTAATGATCTCCCAACCAAAAATATATATTATCTTCGTATTTTGAAAATTATGTTTTAACTGGACATTTGGATATTGTTGATTGTGACTTGTTGTTTCTATGTGTTGCCTTTGCTTATATGAGCATTGTATTATGAAAGAGGACTTTTAGCTATTCATACTATTGTTATTCGACGGTACAAACGTCCCTTTTACCGGGGGCGCTGCATCTTTAATGGATGCGGGTGGTTCTACAGCAGGCGGCAGTAATCAGTGATAGCGGTACACTCTCTTCAGCTTACTTGGTGAGCCCCACTTTATTCCGGGGTCATGTATCTCCTGTTTCTCATGTACTTTGTGTTTTGAGGTATAGCCGGAGCCTTGTTGCCAATATTTTCATATTACTCTTCAGTTGTACTTAAAGGCTCCGTAGACAGGTTGTGGGTGGTGGTTGATGTTGGGAGTCAAAACTAGAAATGTTGGTATTTATCAAACATGTTTTTCATTAAATCTATAAACTTGTAATATTTTGGAAATTATGAATGAAGCTACTAACGGAAATAAAATGGAAATTGCTAATGAAAACTACTTAGTGTTTGATTAATGGAGTACATATCCTCTTTATTTATGGATGAGTTTGTGTAAAAGAAAATCTAACAGGCTTGCTCGGCCTGGTCCACTCGGTTGAGGGGCGTGACAAAGTGTCTAGTAGAGTCTTGCAGATCGGTATGATGACGTCCATACCTATCTTCGAGAGACTACAGGAAAATTAGGATATAATTCCCATCTTTCTTTCCGTATCGTGCGACTTTGATTCAGCTTGAAGCGTAGCCCTTTGAATTCCTTCCACGCATTCATATGTGCACATGAGCGCTCGGTATCAGCTGTTCATCGACGACTTTTGATTCCATGGTTGAGGTGCGAGATGTGATTTCATTGCATTGATGATGGGCCAGGCCGGGTTTTAACTTATACACGTATTAGTTATGCGGAAAAGAAAAACATGAACCAAACATTGTATTAGCAATGCTACATTTTATGTGGAAAAGAGGAAAAAACAACCAAATATTGTATAACTTATGCTAGCTTCTATGTGGAGAATATTTTTTCCCCTTCTTTAAACCAAACAATGTATAAAGTTATCCTAGTTTTAATACATGGATAACTCCTCTCTAACCGACTACCAAACAACCCCTTAGTGTTTGATTAATGGAGTACATCTCCTCTTTATTTATGGATGAGTTTGGGTAGAAGGAAATCTAACAGGCTTGCTTGGTCGGGTCCACTCGGTTGAGTGCCGGTCGCGCTCCCTGGGTTTGGGGCGTTACAATCTTGGTATCAGAACCTAAGATTTTAAAGTGTCCTAGGATTTCTCAGAGTCGTGTCTAGTAGAGTCCTTCTTATCGGTGTGTTGTCGACCACATCTATAATTAGGAGGCTACTTGAACATTTAGGAATTCCACCCTTATTTGATACTCCAGATCGTGCGATAGAGCTCAAGATAGAAAGCTAATTTCCTTGTCATGTCTCATTTTCTAAATGAGTAATCCACGAGTTCGAAGCACCAATGAGGGAATGACCCCGCCTTTGAAATTAGGGAGATTGCACAAGAGTTCGTTGGGAGAATGTGTCGAACCGTGGGGGGGGGGGGGGGGGGGAGATTGGACGAACTTGTTTCTAGGGGAAGTGTCTTTACTCCTATCAATGTCACTGCATCACCTGATCATGTGGTGAGAGAACCTAATAAACGAAAGGGGGTTGTTGGTACCAATGTGTGGTACATATGTGGAGTCAGGGGGAATTAGTTAAGGCATTGCCCCGTCAATCTAAAGTTACCAAGTAAGTGACCCCTTAGTACATCATACTGAACAACACATACTTTTCCTTATTATATATGTGCACCTATATCGGGAGCCTGTATAGATATGGTCTTAACAAGAATCTGAATCACAAAACATTGCATGTATCCACTCTTTGAACGAGACGCATTGTTCGTGAAACCTCTTTATCACCCTTATCTTACTTACAACCTCTTGAGGAATTGAGTTCTATAATGATTTATTTGAATTGAATCACAACCCTAAGTTAATACTTCCCACTTGCTTCCCAAAATTCTCAACAAAGTACTATACCTGAGGAATTTCTTATAGAACCTCATGTTTCAAATGGATAACATCTGCTCATTTGTGCTTATTCATACACCATCACAATGTTTACCTGCATGGTATCAAGTCCAATGTAAGACAACCTAGTGTTGAGATCTTTCTTGAGCCTCTCCCTCCTTCTCCTGGGTATGTGGCTCATAGGATTTGGGGTGTCACTTTACCCCTTGTGAGCACTATCATAAACCACCCTTCACTATTTAGTAACATAAAAGCAGACCTCAAAACCTATCATATGTGTGCATGTCAATCGAAATAGTCGTTGTGTGCATAAAGTCTCTCTGAAAATTGAGATTCTCACATCTCTGTCATAGGAATATCTTGTATCGCCATCTTATTATAACTTTCGTGTCCACTTGGGACATCCTGCAGTAAGTATCTCACTTTGTTTCTAGTACTATGGTTACCCATGACGTGGTCTTGTATTGCAGTTTGGGATTTAATATAGCAGAAACAGGCGCAACTCATAACAAATGTTCATTTTCTCTTTATACCTCCACAACATGTGTTAAATGTGTTCCTTAGTTAGTGAATTCATTGTGCTAGTTTCCCGACACTCGTTCGATAACCATGAGAGACCGCGTCCTTTTATGTATCACTATAACACTTCCTTTCTCATAAGGACCCTTCATAGTCTCTCAGTCAGACCAAATGCGCCTTTGGGGGTTATCATAGCATAACGTCTGCTTCTCATATTTTTCTATATTTCATTAGCATCTGGGTACTTTTCAAGTCAAAAAAAAAAATCCATCGCGAACTCATTATGAACATATGCAAACCTTCCATGACTATTTTATACTGTCTCATTGGTTTCTGTTGTCTTTACACACTCGACTTCTAGAATCATTGACTATGTCATTGTCATGTGCGAGGATTTTTACTATCCTTGGCATTCCACCTCCCTGGGTGGATAGGAGTTTTATTTGTCTTTATCCCCAGAGCATCATGTTAACCATTAGAGACCCTCTAACCAATGCATGATTTCATCCCAATAATAAGATGTCCCTACTACATGGTTTCATTCGTGTATGGTGGAGGTTAAGTAGCCTTACCGTGACCTTTCCTTCCCCACTTCAGGTGCACGTTTAAGGTCTTTGCACATATTATGAGCATATTGATTTGAAAGGCAAGTCTATCGTATCTCTAGTCTCTCATATAAGATCAACTGTGGGGAAATGGTTAAGCTGCCAGAATTGTAATAACCTCACAGGTGTTCAACTTCTTTTTCAACCCAATAGGCTTGGGGCGTAGTTTCCTTAGGTCAAATAATGTCAAGGGCGTAACCCATATTCATGTATTTTTTTGAAATCTCTATCACATCCATGTTGCAAGAATCTTCCCATTTTGAGCTAAATTGATTTTCCCTACACTCAAAGAGGCAACCGGTGTAACATACTTGACTATTTCTCCTTAGAGCTTACTATTTTCGGGCAAGGAATATATGAAATGGAACAATTGTTACTATACCTTGCATAACTCGTCGCCTTCCAAGAATAACTAATGCTAACATCTTTATCCTCCCGATCATGACTCCCATGTATCTCATGACTTGAAAGACCCACTTCTTTTAGATCTCAGGATCACGTAAATGGTTCCCACATTATCAATGCTAGTTACCTATATGCCTCATTTCTCTAATAATTGATATTGTTACATTGATTAACAATGTCAGCATTGTTAGTAGTAATCTTCGTGTCTCTTAGCATATAACCTCATGAAATACTCTGCTCAGCACATTAATGGATTCTTGAATAATTTCAGCCCAATCTTGAACTGTTTTGTTCCTCGTTGTATTAAATTTATAGGGGATTGAAGGTTCAAACATGTCGAAGAAGAATCATCACCCTTTGATCATATATATTCAATAGGTAATTTTATGGTTAATTTATGATTGCACATCTTAGAGTAATTGTTGAAGGTCATCAAAGGTCTAGTTTGAGTGTTCGCGTAGAGATTTAGAGTTGAAGAGGGTGAACGGGTTACTCTCAATATTTTCTCCCTGAAGATGTCATGTGAATTGATAATGAAGGTGAAATAAGTATAGTAGGCCGAACTATGAGTATGATATCTTCCCATTGTTGTTCTCCATGTACCCTGTGTTTTCATGTGCCTATGTCTAAGAAGATAGTTGGAGATACTTTGTGTATAATTCCCGTGGAAACTAATGAAGGTGAAGTTAATGGATAATTGGCTTATGAGGGGTATCTATTTTTCATCCTTGTTAGATAAGTTTGGGAGTTGAGATTGTTTCCGTGAATGTGTTATGCCGAAGTATGTAAGTCGAGGAGGCCACCTTGAAGGCTGAAAGTGTTGTGGAAAGAAAATATTTTCGCTTGATTGTATAGCAATTGGTTTTGATTTGAAAGGTACCTTCTAGGTGTTATGATTTAAAAATGCACAGTTCATGTCCAGATATCATTATGATAATGTAGTGCTTGTAATGTTGAGATTAGCGTTATTGATATATACATTGTGGTGTCTTGTCGAGTTGTTGATGTGTTGTTAGGATGGTTTTGGTGGTTCTCTGGCAGGTGGATAGGCCTTGTTACGGGTGAGACGCTGCCGAAATTTTTGAAAATATGGGAGTTAGTCAAATTTGGGACTTGAGGTATGTGAGAAAAGAGATAAATTATATTAAGTGTTTGGGGCAGACACTACTTCTCATTCGATGACGAATGATCCTAAGCGGGGGAGAAAGTAAGGCCCCGGAAATTTTGCTAAGTAATTTAAGGTTTCGTGGTACCAAGGTAGGCTAATGTATTATATTTTTGGAGTTTTTGGGCTGAACAATGCGTTGGGGAGTTGAAAATTTTCAATCTCGCATCGCCCAACATGTCGTGCGCTAGACCGTGCTATATCCCTTACGAGGCTAGGTATGTAGTGCGTTAGACCGTGCTATATCCCTTGTGAGTCCAGGTCTGTAGCGCAATAGACCGTGCTATATCCTTCGCGAAGCCTGGTCTATAGCTCGCGAGGCCTGGTCTATAGCTCGCTACAGAGCGTTCCTAGCCAGGTTTGTAGATCGGTCCGAAATTTCGGAGTATCCATTCTTCTATTGTTATAACCCGATCCTATTTTGATTAAAACCCCTTATGGCTCATTTTCTAAAGGAATATATGATATTTTTAGAGAGAAGTGAGATTTTTCTAGAGAGAGGAAGTAGCTCAAGTGCTTTGTTCATCAAGATCTTATCCAAGCTTTGAAAAGGAAATCTCACAAGATAAGGTTCCATACCCTAGTTTTCAATTTCGAATTTGGGTTGAAGATGGTTAATTAGGAGAGTGATTCTTGGGTGTAAGAGTATTATTATACATGCATGTTAATAAGGTTTGTGGGAAGATTGTTTAGCTCAAATGGGTAAAGATTGGGTTGTGGAGTGAAGGAAATCTTTAATCAAATTTTCACATCTAGTGTTTGATAAAATGCTTAAATGAGCCGAGACTATGAATATCTTCCTAATTTGTGTTTAATTTTTTTATGTCTCGAAATAGATTGGGATTGATAGGATTTCCGAAATGTTGTAGTAACTTAAGGAAAGCTCGAACAAGGTATGTTGGCTAAATTTTCTCTCTTAGAATCGAATTCCATAATGTTCCCGCAAGTTCAGGTATGGTTGGCTTAAGATTCCTAATTTCTATATTTCGAGTTATCTCCTATAAACTTGACTATTCCGAATGAGCCTTATGTCGAAGTGTGGTTTGCGTATTAGAATGTTATGGCTTTGAGTCGTGTTCCAAATGAATGCTACTATGCCAAATTGTGTTAGAAAAACTCAATATGCTTGAGACTCTTAATTTCTCATACGCATTCCTAAAGCCTTGATTGAAAATATATTGTCGTTGATAATCTGTTAGGATGCTTGAAAATGAAATAAGTGAATTGAAAAAATAGAGTGTGACCAGCGTGCCAAGAACTTAAGTTACAATTGTGACTAGTGATGCCAATGAAATGAGAAGATGTGGGACAGATCATGAAATGAGCTTCGACGTAACTATTCATAAATGACATCAAAATTAGAATTTTCTAAAATCTTTTGTACTCAATTTATGCCCATAAGTGGTTGTTTTAAATAATATTTTATTTTATAAATATATGTAGTGTGATTCGAGTCATTATACACTAAGGTATTGAAATTATATGTTGTCATTTCTAGGAAGGATAATTGTAAGTATAAATGATGTATTGATTGTTTATGATCTTGATGTGTGTTTTTATTGCTGGTTGGTATGCCCCAATCTTTGGAAAGCAACCTTTTGTGCTTAAAGTTTCTATAACTAATGAACTTGAGGTATATGATTTATGAAATATTCTATTTGTTAATATTGGATGGTGATCCTCAGAAATAAAAGAAGCAAAAAAATGTGGAATATGAAATACGGTCATCGGGTCATGAATAAAGAATCTTGTGAAAGGCCAAAAGAGCCAAGAAAATATTATTGTTGTGACTGAGTGAAAATACTAGTGAAGGTATATACAATGCAAATATGTTGAGGTGAACACATTTGTAATTATGTTACTTTTATGTGAAAATCAAAAATATTGTTGAGAGTATCATTAGTAAAATCGAGGAAGGGTGGGTCATAAGGCCCACACCTGAAATTACACGTGCCGTTGTAGGGGTGGATTGTGATTATTCCCTTTATTTGGGATGAAATCGAAATATTAGTGAAATTGTGATTATTCCCCTCAATTGGGATGAAACTGGTAATAGATGTGAATTGAAAAAGTCAACCCACACGGCATATGTGGGAAGGCGACCTAGTTGATCGGGTGGAGATCAGACGCCATGTTGCGCACATGGTGGTACTACTCTTGGTAACAACTTTCTTTCGCATCATCATGTCAAACCACATTGTTCGTGGGGAGATGGCCTAGCAAATCGGGCGTGATCGGACTCCGTTTTAACAAAGACGGTGGTATATCGATGCTAATGATCTCCCAACCAAAAATATATATTATCTTCGTATTTTGAAAATTATGTTTTAACTAGACATTTGGATATTGTTGATTGTGACTTGTTGTTTTTATGTGTTGCCTTTGCTTATATGGCACTACTACAAACATAACATTTTCCCACGGAAAAATTGTTAGTGGAAATTTTCACCGAAATTCAATGGGAAAAGTGAAATTTCTTTTCAATTATATAAAATTAAAAAAAATTCTCAGGGAAAACAGTGGAAAAAATATTTTTTAAAAAAAATTTTTAAAATATTCCCACACATTCCCGTATGAACGAAAAAAGTAGCGACAAGTTTCCCCCTCTTATAATTTAAAATTTCACAAAAAATGCCATATTTATTTAGGGCATTACAAATTTAGATGTCTCCAGGTCGTATATGACGTGTATGTATTAGTATGTTCCTATTTATTTTTAATTTTACTGTACGGGTATGAAATCTTTTATCTACACTACTTTGATTTTTGAGAGGTTAACTACTCAAAATTTTATATATTTTGGTCTGAATTCTTGTGGTTGTAGCCAAAGAAGAATTGGAGTACGTATCTCAATCAGTACTTATTTCTCTTTTCATTGTTTTATTAATATTTAATTTATTATTAACATTTAAAATATGTATTTTCTAATTCATTTGATCAAAAAATAAGTACTAAAGTGATAAAAAAAAATTCTTTTATGCAGGTACATGAAGATGGAAATTTATTCAAGAGTGAAGTTATTAGACGCACTAGCATTTGGGGAAGCAACATACTTTTACTCTTTTGTTAAAATCAATATTAATGTATTTCGATTGGACTTTGTGTTAGATAAATTTTACTTTATTTATGTGTTTTAATTTAAGGAGTTTGTAATGAGATATTATTTTACTATAGTATAGTTCTTGATTTTATGATTATGGTGCAAATTTTTGTTGTTGAATTAATGAAAAAGTAGTAAATAAATTATTGTTGTTTTTTGTGCATTTATAGTCTAATTAAACCTAAGTCTTTATTTGTTTCGTCTTAGAAACAATGAATTTGTTAAAAGATAATAATGGGTTGGTTTATTCTTGTTAGTTTGGCCTATTTTTCAGATTTTTTTTATATGGGTTGGTGCTATGTATTTACAGGTTTTTCTTCACCAATTATTTGAGTTGATGTGTAAAATAAAAAAATAATACATGCTTCCATATGTAAAATAAAAAAAAATATCTGAATTATTTTTAAATACTTCCCATAGATTCGGTGGGAAACTTAAGAAAATTAAATTATTATATGATCTTACTTTTCTCACGACGTTCGTGGAAAAATATACTACGTGACACCACCAAGTTCTCGTGAAACCCTTAGTGGGGAACTCCCTGGGAATTACCCATAAATGTCCTGGGAAACTATTTTCCCATCAGCCATATTCCCACAGAGTGTCTCCCTTGGGAATGTCGAGGGAATATTGAAATTTTACACAGATATCCACCGATTCTTCCGTGTGACAAATCTGTATTTCTAGTAGTGTGGGCATTCTATTATGAACGAGGACTTTTAGCTATTCATATTAGTGCTATTCGACGGTACTAACGTCCCTTGTGCCGGGGACACTGCATCTTTAATGGATGCAGGTGGTTTCACAGCATACGACAGTGATCAGTGATAGCGGTACACTCTCTTCAACTGACTTGGTGAACCCCACTTCATTCCGGAGTCATGTATCTCTTGTTTCTCATGTACTTTGTGTTTTGAGGTATAGTCGGAGCCTTGTTGCCGGAATTTCCATATTACTCTTCAGTTGTACTAGAGGCTCCGTAGACAGGTTGTGGGTGGTGGTTGATGTTAGGAGTCAAAACTAGAAATGTTGGTATTTGTGAATACCTAGTTTTTGCATGCTTTTAACTCCCCTATAAATACTAGTATTTCGATAATTTTTAGTTGTTTGTGCACTTTTTATTTTTGCATTTCTTTATTAAAAATACCAAAAAGTATTTTTACCTTTTACTTGTGTACATTAGTTGGTATATTTAAAGTATATATCCCAAAAAGATTTTCTTTCTACTTGTATAATTTTCTAGGATGAAATAAGATGATTAGGGGTTAAGGAATTTGGCAATTATATTCTTAATTAAAATTGAGCCAAATTGGCCCAAAACTTGAGCCCAATTCGCCCATACCCGGTCTATTAAGTGGTTGGCCAAGAAAGAGCTCAAAACGGCGTAGTTTTGACTTAAAACTACGTCGTTTTGCTTATTAAATCAGAGATCTAATCTCAACCATCAAATCTCTCTTAATCTAATGGCCAAAATTTATCCCTAACTAAAATATAAAAGCTAAAAATTAGATTTTTTCCCTATTTCTCCAAACCCTAAAACCCTCCCCTTCTCTCTTCTCTCTCTCAAGCCCCCCCCCCCCCTCCACTGTCACCACCGTGCGCCGCCGCTGGTGGTGCTCCAAACACCACCAAAATTTTACCCTCCACTCATCTCAACCTCCTCGCCATGAATCCGAACCCCAAATCCCAATTACCCCTCTCAATCTCCATAAATCTAAGCCCTAACCGGAACCCTAGCCGCCACTCACCACCCCAAACTCCAAAATTTTTACACCACCGGCCTCCTCCCACTCTCCTCTTCTCCATTCCAAGCCTCAAAACCTTCAAACCCCTCCAAAATCTGGCCGAATCTGGGCCAGCAGCCCCCACTGTCGTCTTACCACCACCATGTGCTCAAGCCGCTGTTTGTTCTGAATAGACACGACCTAGGAACGACCCTTTCTACGCGACATGGTGTTGAAATCACTAGTCGACCCCTTGAATCGGTGGTCCTAACGTCTGCCGCTTAGAAAAGTTCGTTCGAAGGTCGCTCGTCATCATTTGTCACTGCTCGCATCGTCCCTGAGATTCATGGATAGTTTCAAGAATGCTCGATTGGTATAACATTCATTTCCTCATTTTCTAGTTTATGTTTTCCCATTTGGTTTTGAATTTAGTTTAAGTTTCTCTGTTTTTGATTAGTTTGTTAGTCTATAATAAGTGTGTTATTCTAGTTTTGTGCTAAATTGTCGAATTGTTTATATAGTTCGTCGTATGTTTAGTTGTTACTAATCGTGTTAGTTTAGCGATGTTCGTTTGGTTTCTGTTTCGTGCAATAGTTTGTCGCTCGAGTCTAGTTTGCACAAATCTAATTCATTCATATCTAGTTTGTTTGAATACTTAGTCCGATTACATTGGAGTCTTGTTTCTACTTTGCCAATACATAGTTAGTCTGAGTTTGAGTGTGTTTAGCATGAATTTCAGTCATGATAAAAGTTGAATACTTGAGTATAGGGTACTTGTTTGGCTGTCTTTTACTGTTCAAAACTTGTTGGAGTACAATACTCCAAAATTCTGTTTATAGTTGGTAAAAGAGACTGTCTTTGGACAGATTTTTTGATCAAACAAACTGTCTTTTGAATAGTATTGGGCAGATTTTTGGTGAAAAATCTATCCTTTGGACAGATTTTCAATCATGAAGGCCTTGATCCTTCCCCTATAAAAGACTCTTACACTAACACATCTGGGGGATCTTTACACTCTAAAAAAATACAAAACTTTGAGAAAAAAGAGGATCTGAACACCTAATAGTAAGCAGAAAATTGTGCTTCTTGCTAGTTTTTTCTGGGTTATTCTTGGGTCACAAAGCTGGGTTTCTCTGTTGTTTCCATTGCTCTTTTTGTTGTTAGCTGCGTTCGGTAGTCGAGGATTCTTCTAAGCCTTCATTGTTGTTTCCATATCTTTCTGCTACCCAGGTATTACTCTGACCATGTAATATAAATCATGTGCTAGATATGAATGAATAAAATCATGACTCGTGAGTTTGTTTCAGATTTTCTTTAGTCTGTTTCTTTCATTCGTTTCCTTTCGCATGACTGATCAAAAATGGTAAACTCCCTGTCTACTCAAGAATCATAGGTTCTTGTTTGAGGTTTCAGTTTTGCTGTTTTGTATACATATGAAGTAGGGTATATTGTGAAGTAGCTTTAATGTCCATGCTTTCAACTTCAAGTTCTCTGTTAAGTAGCATACCGACTTAGCACATGACAAAGAGGACTAGACGTGATTAACTTTTAGGGATAAGTTAACAATGCCGCAATTTTATATAAAAAATAAAGAAGAGAAAAGTACTCACAATATTTTTTCAACACAATCCCTTTTCCATCGTCATTGGTCAGTTTCTGATGTTTATTTTAATAGAGATTTTCTAGAGGTCCATTCTCATGAAAGAGCTTTTGTGAAGATATGTTCTTTTACCTAATCTTTCAATATTGCATTTTCTTTAACTGATTCCTTCCTTCTCAAATTAAATTATTTTCTTCTTTCCGTCAGTAGGTTACAAATATTTTTCTTATTTTGATTTGTTCATCCTTTTTCTTTTATTCGCTATCAGTTTGAATAAATGTGTGAAATATGGGTAATCCATGTTCTTAACGTCATCAGTTAATCCTCTTGGATTCATGTTAAATAATTAGAAGAATTTGAGTTTTACTTGGTCTGATCGTACTTAGAATAGAAGATTTGGTAGTGAATGAATTAAATGAAGCAGGGAAGGAAATAATTTCTAAATAAGAAAAAATTTCTATTTCTAATTCAGTGAGCATATGGCTTTAATATTTTGTGGTTTCGTTTGATGAAAAGTTGAGTTGAAATTGTTTGAAAACTATTATTGTGTTGTCATACTAATAAATCCAATAATCTGGCTAAGGTGGCCTAAATCCTTTCAAGGCAGACCACTGCCAATTAAGTCCAAGTGATGGCCATGTTTGTCAATAGTTAAAATCAGTCCTTTATTTTGTTTTTTTTACTAACAATGCTGGTTTAATTCAAATAATCCTTTAAAGTAATTAGTGGTAGGCAAATCTTAGGCGCGAAGGCAGGTATATAATTATCTTAAAAGGTCTGATTTATGCTAGTTACATCACTTATTAAATAACAATAAGAATAAGAATAAGTTTTTAAGTAAGGTTTTATATCCTTAATATCCATACATGGTCTCGCTACCTTCATGCTACATAGAGGCTTACCTTTTATGTTCTAATATTTAATAATAGGTTTAACAAAGATAAATAATTTGTCTTAACTGATGTCAGGAGGACTCGCTTCAAAATAAGTATATAAATAAAATG